>JAGKTI010029992.1:0-12512 GCA_018397915.1 Birgus latro
AGATAGATAGATAGATCTCTAAATCCTCATTCTATGGTTACATTGTATTTATTTCATGCTTTGTGTCCCACATTTGAGTGCATAAGCTGTGAAAAAGGTGATTTTCATAATGATTTTCAAGTCCGATACTTACTTTCAGCATGCTGTTAACTGATGAACATCTTTGCCATGCCCACCTCTAAATCATCATTTTCTGGTTACATTTTATTTATTTCACGCTATGTGTCCCATATCTGAGTGCATAAGATGTGAAAAAGGTGATTCTCATAGTAAATTTCACATTCCATACTTACTTTCACTGTGCTGTCAACTGGTGAACATGTTTCCCATATTCACCTCTAAATCATCATTTTCTGGTTACATTTTATTTATTCCATGCTTTGTGTCCCATATTTGAGTGCATAAGCTGTGAAATAGGTTAATTTCATGGTGATTCTATGTCCGCTACTTACTTTCATTATGCTCTCAACTGGTGAACATCTTTGCCACACTCACCTCTAAATCATCATTTTCTGGTTAAATTGCCATTAATTCATGCTTTGTGTCCATTATTTATGTGAACAGGGTCATAAATAAGTACTATGCATGTCCAGTAGGGAGGCAGGTAAGTGGTTTTCTGAGTCAGATTTGGTTAGGGTCCGAAAGTACTGGTGCAGGAACTTCAGGGCCAATATCCGGACGGAACCAATTTCCAGACATGCCTTTGACTCTATTATATTGGATAATGGAGGGATTACTACTGATACAGTACATATAGTACAATAGTATAGTACATAACACAGCGGGATCTCCTAAATCGCACGCTTCTAAACAGCGGATTCATAATACCTGGCAACATCACGTGACAGTTTTCAATATCTATAACTCGTGGCAATCATATGTCATCCACTTACTTGATGTAGTGCTGCCTACTTCTTCCTTAGCCTTATCATTCTTTTTCTGTGCCTGCCCTCCTCTCTTCCTATTTCTCCCATCTTTCCTGTCACTTTTTATTGCTTTTCTTTCCTTTACAGGTGGCTTTACATTGAATTACAAGCCAAATGGTTTCCTGAAAGCCAGGAAACCATTTACAATGCTGGGTGGTAACCATATAACCAAACCATACGTGCTCTCTACGTGTCAACAAGTGCGTTGGTGGAGGGTTAGTGCCCCTCCCCGTAAAACAAATTACTCAAAGTCAAATGGCCACCCCTTGTGGGATTATGGCATTTGGCAGTAGATAGATAGATAAATAGAATCATATGTATTTCACGATTGCAGCCTTGAAAGTGAAGGGTTTCCAGTGCCTCGTGTAATATGCCCTGCCATTACCTCAAGTTAGTGCGTCTAGCTGGCTGTTAATTACTAAACCAATCATGTTCAAGCTTAGCACTAAGCCAATCACAGCAAAAAGGGTGCGTGTGCAAGTGAGCCCTGGCGCCCGCCTGGCTCAGTGCATTGCCTCCTCTCTGTTGACAGCATGTGGTTCTGGTGTGGTGTATGAGATGATTCCACCCCCCACTCCCCCCATGTTTCCTCCACATGCCCAGTGTTACCATGGCCGATTGTAACTTTCCTAAGCTTGCAAATTCTTTGAGGAAGGGGAAGAAGAAACCAACATTAACTTACATCCCACAAGTTTTATGTAATAAGCAGGACTGAAGGTGGTGAGGGGAAAAAAAAAAAGAAAAAAAGTTGCACACCATTACAGACTCAACAAGGACGCTCTCTCCAACTGGCCGTGTTGTTTACCAACCACTGTTCTGACTGGATGTGTCAGTGTATCACACATTCTTAATCTTAATTTATAGCTTTCAGAGGTATGTTTATAAAAATATCCAGTAACTGTGATAATCCAGGAATAGTAACCCCTTGAGATTCCAATGACTCATTTCCGAGTCATCAAAAATCCAACCGTTGAGATTCTGACGACTCGTTTTCGAGTCATCCGAAAAAAAAAAAATTGCCATAAATTTACGAGACACGGCCGCGGTTTTATTTATTTTATTTTATTTTTTGTGTGTGTCCGACTCTGGGCATAGGCTTCACAGCCTGCTATCAAGGCCCAGCAGTCCTCCTACATACCAGCACCTCTAACTTGACGGCATGTGACACTTGGAGACTTGCCACATCACGTGTGAGTGACTCATGGATATCGCCCAACGCAGAGCGGTGTGAGAGGCAAAACAAAGCCAGTCTGAAATTAGTAGGCCTACTGTGTGAGAGTGGCCTCGTGACCTCCGCGGATTTTCCAAGCACAGTGTCTCTATTTCTGTGTCTTTTTCAAAGCCATTTCGTGTGGTTGCTGTGCTAACATCTGTGCATACACTGACCATATCAAAGTGTTCACATGAGTTGTCTGGGAGCTCTAGCAAGAGCAGGAAAAGTGGTGCAAGTGCTCCTGCCATGACATGTGAGAGCCATGTCGCTAGGAACATGTTTTTACCTAAGTGAGTTAACAGAACTTCAGAAAAGAGCTCTTACACCCAGCAAGTACCAAAAGGTGCTGGAATGTTTTGACAGTGATTCTGGCCCCAGTGATGAAAGTGGTGATGAATTTAGACTGACTGGAAGTGATGAAAGCTCGAGCGAAAGTGACACGTGTGAAAGCATTGTGCCATAGCCTGTTTGCATTTTACTTTTGCTTTCTCGGTGAAAACTAATATAAATTGCCATAACCTATATATCAATGGAAAGAGAATTTACTGTAGATTGACATGGTGCAATCAGAGTTCATGTGAATCTAAAACCTATGTTTTTTACAAATATTTTTCTATGGAAGGCTATGCGATTTTTCCTTATCGGTTAACTTCAGTTCGTCCAATTGGCCTTTATATATCATTTTTATCAATTTCAGTGATACGCATAAAGAGCATCTATTCAGCTTTACAGTGACAACAACTTATTACTTTACTGTAAATAGTAAATGTGCAGGAAACATTTATATAAAGTTACTTCACAGCAAATGGACGGTGGGCGCGCTGCGTGAAAACTAAAAAATTTTCTTATCAATTTACTTTTGCTTTTCTCTGTAAAAACAACATACATTGCCACAAACTATATATCATTATAAAGAGAATTTATTGTAGACTGACATGGTGCTATCAAATTTCATGTAACACTAATAATCTTTTTATCACAAATATTTTTCTACAGAAGGGTGTTCAATTTTTCCTACTTGGCTAACTTCAACTCATCATATTGGTCTTTTAGCTATAGTACTTACTTTTTTCAACCATACTACGATAAAGAGCAACTATTCAGCCTTAAAACGGTACCATATTCATTTGTCTGCCATAAAAAGTAAGTGTACAATGACCGATTAAGTACAAATATCACTGGGCAATGGAGCGCTCTATGTGTGCCCGGCTGAATCTAGCACAGACACAATCAGGGGAGGGCCAAAAATCTCAAAGGGTTAACAAGTAACCTGTGAAAGATTCATTTCAGTAGAAAATATGGAAAGGCCACACCCGTTTGGTAAAGAATTATGTGGGGAGTAATTTTTAACCAAAGAAGCATGGCAATTCCACCTATATACAGTAAGTCTTCATTTTTCGCTATTTTGGTGTTCTCCCCAAACGTCGCGAAACGTGAAACGTCGAAGTGTGAAGTAAAGAATCACTGGGAAAAATAGATGGGCATTCCAGTGGGACAGATATCTACCCTATCAAAGTACTATAACACCAAAAAGGCCCTACCCAAAATTAAATATGGAGTGTTTACTAGTTGCTTATACAGCATAACACAATAAACATGTACTTGAAATAACATTAGAACTGTTATAAAGAGATGCAACACCAAAAATCCTTACCAGAAATAAAGTAAACATTGGCATGAGTGGCAGGTGAAGGTGTGTTGAGGGTGGATGGGCTAGTTACTAGGTGACATGGGCCTCTCTGGGGAAGCCCTATCACCTAAGCCGAAGCCCTCAAAGTCAAATTCTGGCTCCAGCAACTCCACTTCCTCTCTGTCCACTTCTCCTCCTTCATCCTCCTCTCCTGTCACGCCTAAGTCTTGGATAACAGCAGCCACATTCTGTGTCACATTAAAAAATCGTGTGATCCTGGCTTGTCTATGCTCCAGTATGTTTCTGTTGCAGACTGCCATCACTTGAGACATCAGATCATTCAAGGTGGATAGGATCTGGGTAGCCTCAGGCATAGTCCCGGTGTACGTCTCGAAGGTTGTTGCCATGCTGGTTATGGTGGACAGGCTGTGGGACAATTTCTGGGTGGTCATCTCCTGTGCAGTGTGATCTGGCCTTTCATTCTCTTCACTAGAGTTCATCTCTTCCTCTGTTATGTCAACCACACCTGAGTCTAAGTCGTAGCGTGTCAAGTGGTGTCTTACAGCCGTTTCGTCCACCACTGCTGTGTCTAGGTTTGTGCGTCTGATCGCACTCTAAAAACTAACTCCATTAGGTGAATATTAATACAGTAAAAAAGTGGCACAAATAAAGGTTGAGGGAAAAAAACACACACACATTTACTTTATTTTGTGTGCACTCAACTGCTTGTTGAGAGGTTCCTTGTTCTTCCTTAAGGGTATGATGCAACGTAACCATAATCAACATTACCAATTTTCATTACAATACTGTATATTCTTCCCCTGAATTGTTCTAACTAACACCTGGTTGGTTAATGTTGGTTAACTCTAAAAACTAACTCCATTAGATGAATATTGATAGTAAAAAACTGTGGCACAAATAACGGTTGAGGGGGGAAAAAAACACACATTTACTTTATTGTTATTTTGCGTGCACTCACCTGCTTGTTGAGAGGTTCCTTGTTCTTCCTTAGGTGTATGATGCAACATAACAGTAACCAATGTTATCAATTTTCATTACAATACTGTATATTCTTCCCCTGAATTGTTCTAACTAACACTTAGTTGGTTAACTCTAAAAACTAACTCCATTAAATGAATATTGATAGTAAAAAACCGTGGCACAAATAAAGGTTGAGGGGGGAAAAAACACACACACATTTACTTTATTGTTATTTTACATGCACTCACCTGCTTGTTGAGAGGTTCCTTGTTCTTCCTTAGGGGTATGATGCAACATAACAGTAACCAACGTTACCGATTTTCATTACAATACTACATATTCTTCCCCTGAATTGTTCTAACTAACACTTGGTTGGTTAACTCTTAAAACTAACTCCATTAGGTGGATATTGATACAGTAAAAAACTGTGGCACAAATAAAGATTAAGGGAAAAAAAACACAGACACATTTACTTTATTGTTATTTTATGTGCACTCACCTGCTTTTTGAGAAATGCCTTGTTTTTTCTGAGTGTCCTCATGGTGCTGTCAGGAGCCCCAGTCAGGCGACGTATCTCAGGGGCTGTCAACCCCTCCTCAATGAGCTGCAAAATCCTCTGCTTCTCAGCTGCACAAAAAACATAATGGTGATGGGGTCTGTAGTACCACCACTGTATCGATAGAGGGCAGGGTGGTCACAAGATGGCTACCAACAAATGAATATCGGTATGAGTCATCTGCTGAGTGTCGGCTGCCAGCTGGAATCGCCGATGAAGACTGAGAGAAAACGACGTAGTTTGCAACATGTCTGAAACTTTTTTCTTTTGCGAAAAATGAAGCGTCGAAGTAAAATTCGTCGAAATACGAGGACTTACTGTAATAACAAACTCACGATCTCAAGTAATTTTGATACATATGCAACACAGATGGTTAACTGTCTAATTGTGACTTCAGGAAGTGAGTGGGAATTTGGGAAAACATACCTATATTTTGGTGTGAAAAAGTGAAAACATACCTATATTTTGGTGTGAAAAAGGGAAAACATACTTATACTTTGGGGTGAAAAGGGGAAAACATACCTATATATTGGGGTATTCAAGGAAGCGGGCAGGTCACCATCAGCAGTGTTTACTGACAATCTCTCCAAATGACCGCGTTGTTTACCAACCATTGTTCCGACTGGATGCATAAGTGTATGACACATTCAAAATCCTCATTTATAGCTTTCAGAGGTATGTTTATAAAAATGCCCAGTAGCTGTGGTAATCCAGGAATAAGTAACCTGTGAATGGCTCATTTCAACAGAAAATATGGAAAGGCTGCACCCATTTGGTTAAGAATTAAGCTGAACGAATCGACGACACACATGACGACATGAAGCCAGGCTGTGGGCAATGACAACACCGCTTCCGTTGCCTCCTAACTAGACTTTGAGGGGTTTGAGGGAAGTTGATGAGGAGGAAGTGACACAGAGGCGGCAGCACACTTGCCTCGGGCCGAGAGGCAATAGTCCGCCTCAAGCCTCGAAACTCCTCCCCCCTCCCCCATCCATTCCAACAATGTTGTCAGTCAGAGTCAGGTAAGAATCGTACAATACAGTATTGTTCATTTCCATTAAATATGCTTTACTAATTTCTTTTCCAGGTAGTTATGTTTGCTGCTGACCAGTTTAAAGTAAGTTTTGGGTAAAGGGGGTAACTTTTCCAAGATGACTGACTCATAAGTTTCCTTGTAACATTAGTTATTTCTAACTCGTGGAATTCTCAAATCACTGAGTGTGCCCAGTCTCATAAGACGGTGATTTAGGAGATTCCACTGTACAGTATTAGTATGTACAACTAATTTGCACACATACAGGTAATCTGATCTTAACCCTATCAGGTTTCTGGGTCAGGCAGTTTATGTCTGTGCTAGAGTCTGCCGCTCTCGCGCTGACCCACGTCTTCGCACCACGATATTTTTCTTTGATCACTCTGTGTAAATACACTTTTCATGATGGAACGTTAGTTTTGGTGTCATTATAAAGCACAATAATTGTACTTTATTGTAGTATGTATAAAAAAAAAAAAAGGAAAACAAAGAAAATGAAAAGTCAGAATGATGAGTTGAAGTTAGGTGAAAACCAAAAATTTTGTACCTTTGTAGTAATTTTGTAGATAGATTGTACAGTTTTGTAAGCAGAAGTAGATTATTTAAGTAGATAACCTCAGTTCCCTTTGTCATACAATGACAGAGGTAAAGATGAGTGTGGGACTATTTACAGTTTTATTCTCTTGAAAAGATTAACTGGAGGCTATCACACACCAGTGAGTAGCATCCGGCTTGCAACCTCTCAAACCTGCCCCTCCGAGATCCTCGCTCTTCTAGAGAATCTCTCACTTCTCTCTCTCTCTCTCCCTTCTGCTCCCTAATTCCTCTCTCTTGTATAGGAGGGCTGTGTCATGTGGACTGGATGTTCGTTAGAATGTCCTAGAAGCCTGATATGTGTATGTGTTACTTCCTATCATCTGTCACGAGGTGCAAACTTTACATTCTTCAGAGGGAAAATGCAGTGATATTTTCTGCCAGCCCTAGTGGTGAGAGGGAATGATACGTCATTTCCTAACTACGACCCTGGCTCAACTTCCAGATTACATCTATGCTACTAGCTATTATTTATAATATTTTAGAGTCCTGACATCAACAGTCACACCCACTGGCGAACCTACGGCAACTTGCGTTATTACACCTTTTAGTCTATTAATACATATTATTGATAATGATACTGCATAGTATCATTAGTGGTAGGTGGTGGCGACCATCATCCACTCACTTGATGTAGTGCTGCCTACTTCTTCCTCATCCTTTATTATTATTTTTCTTTGCCTGCCCTCCTCTCTTCCTGTTTCTCCCATCTTTCCTGTCACTTCTTATTGCTTTTCTTTCCTTTACAGGTGGCTTTACATTGAGTGACAAGCCAAATGGTTTCCTGTAAGCCAAGAAACCATTTACAACGCTGGGTGGTAACCACATAACCAAACCATACGTGCTCCCTACGTATCAACAAGTGGCTTGGTGGAGGGTTAGTGCCCCTCCCCGTAAAACAAATAACTCAAAGTCAAATGGCCACCCCTTACGGGATTATGGCGTCGGGCAGTACGTAGATAGATAGTAGATACTGCATAGATATAATATTCATGATAATATTGTACTGACATAATAATATTCTAGAAACAAAATACAGTAATCCCTCCAATATCCAACGTAATAGAGCCAAAGGCATGCCCGGACAGTGGTCTTGTTCGGATATTGGCCCTGAAGCTCCAGCACGGGTAATTCATGACCCTAACCTAACCTAACCTAAATCAGAAAACTACCTTCCTACCTCCCTACCGGACATGTATAGCACTTATTTAGGTCCCTTTTCACATAAATAATGCATACAAAGCATGAATTAATTGAATTTTAACCAAAAAATGATGATTTAGAGGTGAGTAAGGCACAGGTGCTCAGAACTTGTCACCATAGTATAGGTAAGTATCGGACATGGAAATCATCTTTTCTCACATTTTATGCACTAAATTATTGGATACAAAGCATCAAATACAGTAAATGATGTAAATTATTACCAGAAAAATGGTTAGGTTAGGTTAGGTTATGACTGGACATGAAATTCACTGGCATTCACATTCAATGGCATTCACCTTTTTCACAGCTAGTGCACTAAAATAATGAACACAAAGCATGAATTCATTTAAATTTTACCCAAAAAGAATGAATTCGAGGTAAGTTAGGCTCAGCTGTTCACTGAGTTGGCAACTTTGTTTAGGTACAGGACATGAAAATCAATGGCATTCACCTTTTTCACAACTGGTGCACTTCAATACTAGTGGTAACCATGCATGAACAAATTAAATTAAAAGCAGGAAATTATGATTAACAAAATGGTTAGGTTAGGTTAGGTTAGGTTACGTTAGGTTATGACCTGACATGAAATTCACTGGCATTCACCTTTTTCATAGCTGGTGCATTTCAAAACCATGCATGAAAAAATTAAATTGAAAGCAGGAAATTATGATTAACATTTATGGTAATTTTTTCACCCATTTACAGCATGCTGAAAACAGGTTAGACATGAAAATCTTTATGGTAATCATCTTTCAAACAAATCAATGGCATTCACCTTTTTCAAAGCTGGTGCACTTCAAAACCATGCACGAAAAAATTAAATTGAAAGCAGGAAATTATGATTAACATTTATGGAAATTTTTTAACCCATTTAGAGCATGCTGAAAACAGGTTAGACATGAAAATCTTTATGGTAATCATCTTTCACACAAATCAATGGCATTCACCTTTTTCAAAGCTGGTGCACTTCAAAACCATGCATGAAAAAATTAAATTGAAAGCAGGAAATTATGATTAACTATCTATCTATCTATCTATTGCCAGACACCATAATCCCATAAGGGGTGGCCATTTGACTTTGAGTTATTTATTTTACGGGGAGGGGCACTAACCCTCCACCAACCCACTTGTTGACACATAGGGAGCACATATGGTTTGGTTATATGGTTACCACCCAGCGTTGTAAATGGTTTCTTGGCTTACAGGAAACCATTTGGCTTGTCACTCAATGTAATGCCACCTGTAAAGGAAAGAAAAGCAGTAAGAAGTGACAGGAAATATAGGAGAAATAGGAAGAAAGGAGGGCAGGCACAGAAAAAGAATGATAAAGGCTAAGGAAGAAGTAGGCAGCACTACATCAAGTGAGTGGATGATGGTCACCACCACCTACCACTAAATTATGATTAACATTTATGGTAATTTTTTAACCCATTTACAGCATGCTGAAAACAGGTTAGACATGAAAATCTTTATGGTAATCATCTTTCACACAAATCAAAGGCATTCACCTTTTTCATAGCTAGTGCACTTCAAAACCATGCATGAAAAAAATAAATTCAAAGCAGGAAATTACGATTAACATTTATGAGAATTTTTTTACCAATTTACAGCATGCTGAAAACAGGCTAGACATGAAAATCATTATGGAAATCATCTTTCACACAGTTTATGCATGAGATTAATGATATGAAAAGAACAAAACAAGAAATTTTGATGAAGTTAGGGTACTTATGGGAATGATGCAGCCGTCCTGATGTATAACCTGCTCGGTCATCTCAGACTCTGACAGTAAGACCTTGTACCTGACACATATTAGCACTTCCGGTGCACTTTACACTCACCAACACTCACAAGCACTTTCCACAACGTTTTCTTTCGCATACCTTGCATCACATCACTTCACTGCACTGTACATAACAGTAAATTCCCGTGTGGTCTAGTGATGAATCCTGGAGAATTTAGTCAATCTCAGCATACTTAGGAATAAACATCATCTTCCTCTCCACGTTCCGTCTGGTGTTCGAAGCGAAATCAGCCGTGTACTGCTGTAGTTTGTCTCGGGACTTCTTGATATCAAACAAAGTGGAGAGAGGGAGGTTGAATTCATGGAAGATCCGTGATGTAGGGCACCCGGCGTCCACCTTCTCCAATACCTCCCTCTTCTTCTTCTTCTTCACAGTCAGAACCACTTTCTCCCTCTTCTCAGGTAGGGTATCACCACAAAACCAAACACATCAGAAGCCATTTTGAAAGCGTGTTGATGAGCCAGGAGCGGAGCGGGAAATGAGACCGTCACAGAGGCGGGAGGCGCGAAAACACAGCTGGTCGGCGCGCGCGGGAAATTCAAACTGATGCAGTCCCAAAAAATCAGATTTTTTTTGGATTTTTTCGATTTTTTGGGCATTTTGGGGGTCAGACAGCCTACGATGTCAGAATAGTGATGCATCCGAATAATGGACGTCCGAATAATAGAGGGATTACTGTACATTGTAAATATATTGTACACACAAAGGAGCAAATACATTATAGTAAAACTGATTATTGAATATTGTATAACAAACATATGCATATATGCAAAAAGCAGTATAATGTTTGGAAACTCCCTGTACTGTTGTTTGCATGATACTGTGTTGTTGAGTGAAGACAAAGGGGAGCTGCAAGGCTTGGTAGATGAGTTTGAGAGTGTGTGTAAGAAATGGAATCTAAAGGTGAATGTAGGGAAGAGTAAAGCGATGGTCTTCGAGAGAAGTGAAGTCAGTGAATGTACAGTGAGATTGGACGGGGAGGATATGGAGAACGTGAGTGCATTTAAGTATTTGGGTAGTGTGATGAGTAAGGATGAAAGTTTATAGGGTGAAGTGCTTGAAAGGGTACAGCAGGGGAAAAAAGGTTGCTGGTTCCTTGAAAGCAGTGATAAGAAATAGGGAAGTGAGCATGGAAGTGAAAAAGCTGCTACATGACAGTATTATGATACCAACTCTAACATATGGAAGTGAAGCTTGGACCCTGTTGGAGGGACAGTAGTCAAGAGTGAGAGCAGTGGAAATGAGTTATTTGAAAGGAGCATGTGGAGTCACATGGAGAGACAGACTGACAAATGAGGAAGTGAAGGAGCACTGTGGTGTGGATGTGGATGACAGGAAGCATTAGGAGAAACACATTAAGGTGGTTTGGTCATGTGGAGAGGATAGAGAGTGAGAGACTGGCGACGAGAGTGTATGTGAGTGAGGTGGAGGGGGGAAGAGGGAGAGGGAGGCCAAGGATAAGATGGAGGGATGGAGTGGAGAGGTATATGAGAGAGGGGGGTGTGAGCTGGGGGCAGGGCAGTGAAATGGCAGGGGACAGAGCGACATGGAGGCGATTTATTTGTGGCCACCCCTAATGGGATTAAGGCGTCTGGCAATAGATGGATATATAGACAGCACAAGGCAAAGATTATAGTATGAGTTATTAATATATTAGTAATGCATTTACATGAGCTATAGTGATACTGTTATAAGAAATGGATACTTGTATACAGTAAACCCTTGTTAACTGATGATAACTGGGTTCCAACCCTGTGCGAGTTAGCATTTTTACAAGTTATTGGGAAGGTTTCCCCCCCACTCCCTCCAAAAAAACATTATACTGTACAGTGCATTAAAAAAATTAAAACTACTGTAATAGAACCTTATCTTGTTTTGGTACTGCAGGGAAGTATTCAAGCACAAATCTTGTCCTTGTTCCTCTTGATGAAAAATGTGTTGGGTCTGATATCAAACCCAGAACAAACTGAACGTGTCGAAGTGTCAGGATCACATCAAGCCAACACCTTCAGCTTCTCCTGCGGGGTAAGGCTCTTCAGCTTAATGCCCTTCCTCCTGGATGGTACAGTGGGCCTCATGGTACCGTCAGAAGACATGATGGCAGGGTATCTAGGTCTTTTAGTAGAATAAACAAAATGTAATGCAATCAAAAGCACTAGCGAGCAAAGAGAGATGCGTCGCAAGCGAAGACTGGCGCCAAAGTGGGCGTCGCAGAGCCATGGGTGCGAGTTAGGCGTTTGTTTACAAGCCTACCTCGCACTTTTCTCTCGAGTAAACGGGCTAATACGAACTATTCTCTTCAAAACATGTTACCACGTGGAGCCTCTTGCGTCATGACTACGACTTTAACCTCATTACCTTGTGTTTCCACAAAGTAATGGAAATTTTTACGAGTTTTTTTGTTTTGTTTTAAATAGCCTCTACAAGTTATCCCGAATTACAATATACTGAAGTTACGATTTACTGAGGGTTTACTGTATTACACAGATAATATTAATTCATGAATCATCCCATAATTTTCTTCTATACCTATCTATTCTATCTACCTAGCTATACAGCATATATATACAT
>JAGKTI010029993.1:0-12512 GCA_018397915.1 Birgus latro
ACTTCTCATCGCGGAACCATTAAAGTCTAAGTCTGCCGAATAGGTGGCTAGGGTGTTTGTGGAGCGAGTCATTTGTGTTTACGGAACTCCACAACAATTAGTCACTGATCGGGGAACTGAATTTGTTAACAAGGTGTTTCAGGAATTGGCACGTTTGTTGCATATGAAACATGTGAACATTACTCCTTATCACCCATCCTCTAATGGACTGGTGGAGAGGGCAAGTGGCACCATCATTCAAATAATACGAACCATGGTGGACCAGAACGCTAATCACTGGCATGGAATGGTACCAGTTGCTATGATGGCTTATAACTCTGGATATAATCGGACTATCCGTGATTCTCCTTACTTCTTGCTGTTTCTCAGGGACCCACACATGCCTAATCATGTAGTGCAGGACCCATCTTTGAAGTACAACCTTGCGGATATACCTAATTTATTTGCCGCCATGGCAACAAAGGTTTTCAAAAGATGCCAGGACTTTCTCGATCGTGCGAGCACAGAGAATGAGAACAGAAGGGCGAAGCGATGTATAATGAAACCACTTATGGTAGGGGACCGTGTTTATGTGAAGACTGTTCCTGCCAGGGGGGTGGCAAGGAAATTGCAACCTTTGTTTTCAGGACCCTATCGTGTAATTGATCGGGTAAATGATGTTGTTATCAAGGTTCGTCCTATACAAGGGGGGAAAGTAACTACTTTACACACTGACAGGGTGAAAGTGGTCAAGGAGGAGTGTATTACGAAGAAGCAAAATCGTAATGCGAGAATGGCTTATCCTATTCATGAAGGTGGAGAGACTAGGGATGAAGGGGAAAACGAAGGTGAGGAAATAAATGAGGAAGAATGCATCCCAGGGCCTGTAATTGACTTTAGTTTGCCTCCTCCACAAGTAAGTCAGGCTACAGGTAATGGTTTAACTGGCAACTCGGCGAGTGTGGGTTTGCGGCAACCCACCGCCGAGTGTCAAGGCCAGCTTCCCTCACCTCCACACCACACCACACCTCACACTCCACCACATTGCAGATACAGTTTGGGGTCACATTCTAGTGTCCCAGTCTACCCGTTGTGTATGGATAGACCTATTGAATATCAGACTGCATAAGCAGAGGCACCTGGTGTGACTGAAACACAGACTGAAGTGACTGAGGACGACACAGGAGACATGTAGTTTTTACTAAATGAATAAATGATAGTCAGGTGAACTTGTGGTTATAGTTTTACGAATCTCTTGCAGATGATTGCTTGGGTTTGGGTGAGTCCATCCCAATTGGAATCGATAGGACCACAAAAGGAGACACCTGCCAACTTGGGATTCGTGTTTTCACCTGCGGGTCATTTGATGATCACAGGAAATAACTATGTAGTTCCATTTGTACTTAATAAGGAGGAGTTGTTCCAACCTTTACTTGTTGCTCGTGACTTGAGTGATGCCATATTGTGGAATGTAGGCCACATGGATAATGGCAGCGCTCTAGTTGCCTCATTACAGAACACTGTGCATGCATTTCAAATTGAATTTGATGCTCGCTATCAGGATTTGAGCAATTACATAGACTATCTCATGTCAGATCATCCATGGAGTCGCCGTTCCAGGAGGGGTGCTATCGACATATTGGGGCAGTTTGCCAATGTTTTGTTTGGAACAGCTACTCAGCAACAGGTTGATGACATTCATTCTAGATTAGGGAGCCTTGAGACGATGTCAGAGAAGGTGAGGTCAGTATTAAATGTTCATTCCAAGGTATTGAATAGCACAATAAGGAATGTGTCACACATGTAGGCAGCACTGTTGAAGATACAGAAGACTGCAAACATTTCTTACAGTATCATAGGATTGTATTCACTGAAGACCTTAGAGTTGGAAAATGAAGTAAAGATGTATGAGGCTTTGTTTAACCTTCAACTCTCCCTGTCTGACATCATAGCTGATCATTTTAGAATTAAGTTGGGCATACAAGAAATGCTTCAGGCTAGGCTGAGTTTAGATATTGTCCCTAACGAAATCTTGTTGGAATTATTGGGGAATATCTCACTCAAGGAGCCGGGTCTACTCTTCCCAGCGAGGCCAGAATATCTAGCACTGTACCGTGACATCATCAAAGTTGTACCTCGTGGTTACATGTCAGCTGTGTGCTTTTATCTACTAATAACGGTGTTGGATGACCCTTCTGATGTATTTGACATCTTTAGGATCACCTCACTTCCTTACAGTGTGCCTGCTACGGAAGTCTACGTGAGAGTACTTCACCAGTTTAACTTCCTTGCTTTCACGGAAGACCGCCTTCATTATGTGCTGTTTCAAGATTTCACCAGTTGCAGGGACCACCAGGTCTTGGTGATCTGTGAACCTTTGGGATCAGTATATCATGTGTCGACCCCATCTTGTGAGAGTGATTCTTTTCTCAACAGAAACAATGCTACAAAGCTCTGTAGGAAAGAAATCTGAACTTCATTCAGTCCAGTTTTTGTGAAACTGAAAAATCACTGATGTTTTTCTACGGCACAACCTTTGCAGTTCACCTTAAAATGTGCCGTAAATCCTATTAGGAAGACAGTGCAAATTGTTAAGGGAGTAGGTAAATTGGTCTTGGGAGATGGCTGTAGTGCTCACAGAGAAGCCTTGACCCTTCCTGCTTATGCAACTCTCACTGTAGAAACTAAGCTCACTGTTTACCCCCATCTCTTAAACCTCAGTACCTAACTCACATATGCTGAACTTACAGCTATCAAGGACTTAACCACTTTAGGACCTAATCTTAACATTACTCCTCTGTTTCTGGATGATCTCCTTAAATATCAGTCAGTTGCAGTTGACTGAACCTCTCAAACCCTTCGGTTCCTCCACTTTCTTCTGGTACTATGTCCATGCTGGAATAGCTCTCTTTCTGGTTCTCCTGTCCGCATATATCCTGGGTGTACATGTTGCAGACTTGAATCCATACTCAGACGTCGACATGCACAGAACCCCGCCATGCTCTACTCACGACGAGGACGTGTGATTTCATCTTTGGGGGAGAAATGTCGGGAAGCCGACAAGCCTCTCCTCAGGCAGATGTAAGCAGACACACAGCTGTAACAGGTGTGGAGACGAGTACACCTGCTGGATGTGAGTTTAGGGTGAAACACGGACAGAAGAGAGAGAGTAGGAAGTTTGATGTCAGCTCCACATACAGTTGTGGACAATAGGTATAGGGAGGTGGAGTAAGGAAGGAAGGTTAAGAGAGAAAGTAAAAGCTGAAAAGAGGAGAGAGAAAGAGAGTCAGAGGAGTGGTGGTGTTGGTTGGATGTTGTGCTGATCTCTGCATCCAGCGTGTTTACCTTCCGTTGTTGTAAGCATTCTTCTGTGGTACGTGTTGCAGTGTACAAAAATCAACATCCACCAGTGTTTACCCAAGCTTTCCCAATGTTTGTGGCCGTGGGAACACATGTTGACGCGGCACTTTGCTCGGGCCTCTACGGTGGATGACACGCGGGTGACATGTGGATGAGGGCGGTGGATGAGTGGGTGAGGCCATCACCCACCTTGCAACCATGTGACCTGCTGGTGAACATCGACAACCCTTGAGGCCAGGATAGGTTACAGAGCTCAGTTTGAGCTCAGAGCTGAAAGCGACGTCGTGACGGAGAGACGCAGCCTGGGGGCAGCGACACGGCACGAGGGACGTCACTGTGTAGCCAAAAGGAAGTAGAGTTCCAGGGGCAACATGAGAGCACTTCTGTTGACAGTGAGTTATAGTACAAGCTTATTGTAATCGCGGGTACAACTTGTGAACAGTGCTATTATATTTGTCTGTCGTCTGGGACTGGTAAAAAGACTCCTAGTTAGAAACGGAAGGAGAGAAGATTTTAAATGTTTAAATGTGTTTTTCTTGTACTAATGTAACAGTGTAACTTTTTATAAGTGAATAAAAAGGGGAGTGCTTTACTTATAACAGCACTAGTGACTATTACAGGATTAAATATATAAGGTTGATTTTAAACCACAGAACTTTTATGAGAACTTTAATTAATCAATATAGTGTTAGTAATAAAGTGAATTGAGTGTAGATGTTTTAGTGCAGTTTCTAGCATGGAACTTTATATGAAGTGAAATGAGGTGGGAAAATACCTCATGATTTTTATGTATGTACATATCTTGTGAATACCTTTTGTATAATTAAAGCCTAGAAAAGCCATATCATTTTTTCACTTCTTCCAGTTCCCAGTTCTGAGTATATGTGAATAGTGAAAACCGAAGTCGCGCATTGCCAGTGTCTAACGGTTCACGCTACCAAAGTACTAAATACGGGAGGATAATATTCCCGAGATAAATATCATTTCTGTATTAAGGGAGGGCGCGACATCTGGTAGTAGCGGTGGGGATAGCAGCGCTGGGACATGTGGTAGCAGTGGTGGTGATAGTTATTTTAATTGTTATTCCCAACTCTGAATAATTAAAGGAAATAACTTAAAGGAACTGGAAGGAAGAAATAGTGAATAGTGAATATTTTTTCTTTTAATTTGTTCTGCAATGAGTGATTCTGATTGGAAGGGCGATCCAAACCCAGTTGAGGAATTAGTTGATTCAGACGATTCTGACTGTTTCTGCTGATTTTGACTCTGTTTCTGTCGATTTTGACTCTGTTTCTGACGATTCTGACACAGAAGACTCTGACACAATGAGTACAACACATACTGATCCTAACCCTTCGGGTAGTGGTGTGGGAACCACTACAGGGAGTATTGGGGGAGATATTGCACAGTTATTGCAGCAGTTGTCACAGGCCATCTCAGATAATAGTAAGAATCCCATACAACAACTGGGGGCTATGAAATATTTTTGTAGTTCAAAATTTCACTCCTCAACGGAATATCCAGGAAAACGATTGGAGCCAGATGTTATGATCTGGTTAAATGACATAGAGATGAGGACCGATGATGATAGGAAGTGGACTACGAAAGGGAGAATGGAGGTGGCTAGGACATTTTCACTTGGTCCTGCGCAAGATATTATGGAGATTTTAATCCAGGAATCTGATGGGGACTGGGATAGGTTCAAAAATGGTGTGCGACAACAGTATTATACCGAGGAGAGTCTAGAGATGTTACACCGGGAGTTACTTACGGTAAAAAGGAACCCCGGGGAAACCCCACTTCACTACTTCTACAGGTTACAGAGTCTGGGGGATAGGTTGTTAGAGTACGTGCAACTTTCCGGGAATCAGTGAATCTTATCATTGTTAATAATTTTTTGGACATGTTTCCTAAACAATATGTTGCACATATTCCCCAGAGCAGATACAATAACCCAGTAGAGATAGCGAAGGAAGGAGTCAAGTGGGCAGAGAAGACAAATTCGCCTCTGTCAGAAGACAATGTATTGAAAGAAAAGAGACAGGGAACGATTGCTAGTGTGAACCCGAGTGCAGGCAGTGTGAGTGCGTCACTGAGGCCAAAGGTTCAGCCGAACACTGGGGCGAGGAATCGTACGAGTGCAAGTGGCACAGAAACGCATCAAGGTTCATGCGGTGCAAGTTCCCGTGACAATAATGATTGCCGTAGGTGTGGGAAGCCAGGACACTTCGCCAAACGGTGTTGTGCGGACAGGCCACTCCAACGGGGGAAGTATGATCATTTGTCACAGGAGCAGAGGAAAAGGATCAAATGTTTTCGTTGCTCCATGACGGGACATCGAGCTGAGCACTGTGCAGTCCGTGTAGATAATCCTGGACAGCCAGTAGCTAGATGTAGGGAATGTCAGAGTACTACACATAGTACAGATCAGTGTAATTGGAAAAAGACTAAGGCACCCGATGAAGAAATAAAAAGCCGGACGAATCGGGTTGGGGAACTTAGTAACTATCACTACGAGTGATGAAGTAGCGAGGTTGGCGGCGGTAAAAGGTATGTGTGTGAATTTACATTGTGAGATACTTCTGGATACAGGAGCTTGTAAATCTTTGATTAGCCAACAGACCTATGAAATTGCGTCAGGGCCTGATACTAATCTCCGACCTTATCGAGGCGGTGGTTTGGTGTCTGCTAGCAGTGATGCAATGGACATATTGGGATTGGTGAATTTCCAGGTAGAATTAGGTGATAAAAATATAATCAGGAATTTGTGGTAGTGAGGGACTTACCCTCAGCCGTTTCCATAATTTTGGGAGTTGATTTCATATTCGCACATAGCCTAAGTATCACTGCCAACCCGCCAACTTGATTTGGTGACCGAGGGAGGGAGTGTTTCTCGTGTAGAGTTCAATCCTTCTTTTGTGATAACCGAAGCAGTTCCTTCATCCGAGGAAAAGGAGGAAGAGGATTTTGTGACAAGTCAGTGTGTCACGAATGAGACAGACATTCTGGAACCTTACACATACGAAGCAATAACGTTAAAGACAGCGTTAAGTGGGTGGGAGGTAGGAATGTTTATGCCAAACACTGGTAGTTCGATTGCGACAGTGTTGTGGCCAGGCATTGAAAGTCCAGTGGATAATAGGGCAACAGGGGAAGGAACATGTTTTACGGTCGCGTATGTGAATTTAACCCCTGACAGGATATTTATAGATGGGGAATTTAGGGTAGGTACTGTATCCCCTTATGAAGAAGTCAGGTGGGGGGAGGAGCAAGTGAGTCCAGAGGGAGATCAGATCACTAGTGTAATGAGTGAGGATAGACTCCGGAACCTGTACACGGAGGTAGATCAGATAACAATTCCTTCTAGCCGAGAAAATGAAGCATTAAAAAGGCTAATAAGGAAACACCCAAATGTGTTTGCATTACCAGACGACCCACTTACTACTTCACCGTACTTATATCATCACATATGTGCGGATGGACCGGTAGTGAACCGTAGGCCATACCGTATACCAACGAAGTGGCATGATCAAGTACGTAAGCAACTTGAGGATTTACATAGACAGGTAATTATCAGGCCTTCTCATTCACTTTATTCTTCACCACTAGTTCCAGTAGTTAAGAAGGATGGTGGTTTGCGGATCTGCTTAGATTTTAGACATTTAAATAAGCAGATAGTTACAGATCCTTACCCTTTACCCAATATTGAGCATACAGTATTCTTTCACAGTTAGGTGAGAATAAGTACTTCAGTAATTTAGACTTAAAGCAGGGTTACCACCAGATATCTTTGGAGGAGGAGTCTAAGCCTCTCACGGCTTTTCCCCCACATGAAGGGCACTGGGAATATTGTAACCTTCCTTTTGGATTAAAAGATGCGCCGGCTTCTTTCCAGCGTGTAATTAATGAAGTCACGATTGGTCTCACGGGAAAGATAACCCATACTTTTTTGGATGACATTATCATTTATAGGAAGACGTTTGATGCTCATGTACATAACCTAGATGAGGTCTTGGGACGTCTTGAAGGGGCAAAGCTAACTATTAAATTGCCAAAATGTAGTTTCTTTAAACAGGAAGTATCCTTTTTAGGCCATGTCATCACCACTGAGGGATTATGCCCTCAGCCAGAGAAAATCCGTGCAATCCAAGATATTGTGGTTCCTAGTACTTGAAAGAACTCCAGAGTTTCTTGGGGTTAGTGAATTATTATCGCCGGTTTGTGGAAAATTACTCCCAGATAGCGGCACCACTCACGAAACTTACTCGTGGTAAAAGGGACGTGAAGAACACGCAGCAGCGCGTGGAGTGGGGTGTGGAGGCACACCGCGCGTTTTGTGAGCTTAAACGAAAGTTAGCGGAAGATGTATTGCTAGCTTTTCCTCGCTTTGATAAACCTTTTGTGTTAACTACGGACGCCAGCGGTACTGCGATTGGCGGAGTTTTGCAACAGAAAGATGATCAAGGGTTCCTTCGGCCATTAACTTTTTTCAGCCGTGCTCTAAACAAGGCAGAGTTGAACTATGCTACGACAGAGCAGGAAGCGCTGAGCATTGTTTACGGGTTGAAGGTGAACAGACTGCTTATCTTGGGTTATGAGATATTGATTCAGACCGATCATCGACCTCTTACTTGGTTGTTTAATGTAAATGTGGCTTCAGGGAGGATTGCAAGATGGCAAATCCAGGTAGCCGAATATGACATCAAGGTTGAATATTTACCAGGGCAGCAGAATATCGCAGTGGATGCTCTATCCCGTTTGAGAACGACTCAGTCTAGTGATGAAGATGAAGTTGCACTAGTTGTGAGTTCAGGCACTGTGGAAGTAGACACAATAGATTGGGATGTCACTGAGATAAGGTGACAACAAGGTACACACCCAGTTTGGGGTAGATTAAAGAGTTATTTGCAGAATGAGACAATGGAGGTACCAAAATTGCCAGCAAAGTTAGACTGCTTTCATTTGTTGTCAGACGGTTTGCTCTATAAGAAGGAGAGTCGGTTATTTGGCATAGGGGAAGTATTCCAAATTGTAGTCCCAGAAAATAGCATTCATTCTGCACTTAGACTTGCTCATTGCTTACCGTTATCTGGTCATGGTGGGACCAAGATTACTTTAACTCGCGCGAAACGGTTTGCATACTGGCCTCAGATGGAGAGAGATGTCGTGGAATTTTGCAGTGTACCCAGTGTATACGTTTGAAGCGTTCGGGGGACGCCCCAAGCCCGCTTCTCCATTTCCCCGATGTCACTGCCCCATGGGTCAGGTGTCATATGGATTTGATTGGTCCACTAAATAGATCAGAGGAAGGGCATTATTATGTCTTAACTTTCATTGATGCGATGACTCGACTTCTCATCGCGGAACCATTAAAGTCTAAGTCTGCCGAATAGGTGGCTAGGGTGTTTGTGGAGCGAGTCATTTGTGTTTACGGAACTCCACAACAATTAGTCACTGATCGGGGAACTGAATTTGTTAACAAGGTGTTTCAGGAATTGGCACGTTTGTTGCATATGAAACATGTGAACATTACTCCTTATCACCCATCCTCTAATGGACTGGTGGAGAGGGCAAGTGGCACCATCATTCAAATAATACGAACCATGGTGGACCAGAACGCTAATCACTGGCATGGAATGGTACCAGTTGCTATGATGGCTTATAACTCTGGATATAATCGGACTATCCGTGATTCTCCTTACTTCTTGCTGTTTCTCAGGGACCCACACATGCCTAATCATGTAGTGCAGGACCCATCTTTGAAGTACAACCTTGCGGATATACCTAATTTATTTGCCGCCATGGCAACAAAGGTTTTCAAAAGATGCCAGGACTTTCTCGATCGTGCGAGCACAGAGAATGAGAACAGAAGGGCGAAGCGATGTATAATGAAACCACTTATGGTAGGGGACCGTGTTTATGTGAAGACTGTTCCTGCCAGGGGGGTGGCAAGGAAATTGCAACCTTTGTTTTCAGGACCCTATCGTGTAATTGATCGGGTAAATGATGTTGTTATCAAGGTTCGTCCTATACAAGGGGGGAAAGTAACTACTTTACACACTGACAGGGTGAAAGTGGTCAAGGAGGAGTGTATTACGAAGAAGCAAAATCGTAATGCGAGAATGGCTTATCCTATTCATGAAGGTGGAGAGACTAGGGATGAAGGGGAAAACGAAGGTGAGGAAATAAATGAGGAAGAATGCATCCCAGGGCCTGTAATTGACTTTAGTTTGCCTCCTCCACAAGTAAGTCAGGCTACAGGTAATGGTTTAACTGGCAACTCGGCGAGTGTGGGTTTGCGGCAACCCACCGCCGAGTGTCAAGGCCAGCTTCCCTCACCTCCACACCACACCACACCTCACACTCCACCACATTGCAGATACAGTTTGGGGTCACATTCTAGTGTCCCAGTCTACCCGTTGTGTATGGATAGACCTATTGAATATCAGACTGCATAAGCAGAGGCACCTGGTGTGACTGAAACACAGACTGAAGTGACTGAGGACGACACAGGAGACATGTAGTTTTTACTAAATGAATAAATGATAGTCAGGTGAACTTGTGGTTATAGTTTTACGAATCTCTTGCAGATGATTGCTTGGGTTTGGGTGAGTCCATCCCAATTGGAATCGATAGGACCACAAAAGGAGACACCTGCCAACTTGGGATTCGTGTTTTCACCTGCGGGTCATTTGATGATCACAGGAAATAACTATGTAGTTCCATTTGTACTTAATAAGGAGGAGTTGTTCCAACCTTTACTTGTTGCTCGTGACTTGAGTGATGCCATATTGTGGAATGTAGGCCACATGGATAATGGCAGCGCTCTAGTTGCCTCATTACAGAACACTGTGCATGCATTTCAAATTGAATTTGATGCTCGCTATCAGGATTTGAGCAATTACATAGACTATCTCATGTCAGATCATCCATGGAGTCGCCGTTCCAGGAGGGGTGCTATCGACATATTGGGGCAGTTTGCCAATGTTTTGTTTGGAACAGCTACTCAGCAACAGGTTGATGACATTCATTCTAGATTAGGGAGCCTTGAGACGATGTCAGAGAAGGTGAGGTCAGTATTAAATGTTCATTCCAAGGTATTGAATAGCACAATAAGGAATGTGTCACACATGTAGGCAGCACTGTTGAAGATACAGAAGACTGCAAACATTTCTTACAGTATCATAGGATTGTATTCACTGAAGACCTTAGAGTTGGAAAATGAAGTAAAGATGTATGAGGCTTTGTTTAACCTTCAACTCTCCCTGTCTGACATCATAGCTGATCATTTTAGAATTAAGTTGGGCATACAAGAAATGCTTCAGGCTAGGCTGAGTTTAGATATTGTCCCTAACGAAATCTTGTTGGAATTATTGGGGAATATCTCACTCAAGGAGCCGGGTCTACTCTTCCCAGCGAGGCCAGAATATCTAGCACTGTACCGTGACATCATCAAAGTTGTACCTCGTGGTTACATGTCAGCTGTGTGCTTTTATCTACTAATAACGGTGTTGGATGACCCTTCTGATGTATTTGACATCTTTAGGATCACCTCACTTCCTTACAGTGTGCCTGCTACGGAAGTCTACGTGAGAGTACTTCACCAGTTTAACTTCCTTGCTTTCACGGAAGACCGCCTTCATTATGTGCTGTTTCAAGATTTCACCAGTTGCAGGGACCACCAGGTCTTGGTGATCTGTGAACCTTTGGGATCAGTATATCATGTGTCGACCCCATCTTGTGAGAGTGATTCTTTTCTCAACAGAAACAATGCTACAAAGCTCTGTAGGAAAGAAATCTGAACTTCATTCAGTCCAGTTTTTGTGAAACTGAAAAATCACTGATGTTTTTCTACGGCACAACCTTTGCAGTTCACCTTAAAATGTGCCGTAAATCCTATTAGGAAGACAGTGCAAATTGTTAAGGGAGTAGGTAAATTGGTCTTGGGAGATGGCTGTAGTGCTCACAGAGAAGCCTTGACCCTTCCTGCTTATGCAACTCTCACTGTAGAAACTAAGCTCACTGTTTACCCCCATCTCTTAAACCTCAGTACCTAACTCACATATGCTGAACTTACAGCTATCAAGGACTTAACCACTTTAGGACCTAATCTTAACATTACTCCTCTGTTTCTGGATGATCTCCTTAAATATCAGTCAGTTGCAGTTGACTGAACCTCTCAAACCCTTCGGTTCCTCCACTTTCTTCTGGTACTATGTCCATGCTGGAATAGCTCTCTTTCTGGTTCTCCTGTCCGCATATATCCTGGGTGTACATGTTGCAGACTTGAATCCATACTCAGACGTCGACATGCACAGAACCCCGCCATGCTCTACTCACGACGAGGACGTGTGATTTCATCTTTGGGGGAGAAATGTCGGGAAGCCGACAAGCCTCTCCTCAGGCAGATGTAAGCAGACACACAGCTGTAACAGGTGTGGAGACGAGTACACCTGCTGGATGTGAGTTTAGGGTGAAACACGGACAGAAGAGAGAGAGTAGGAAGTTTGATGTCAGCTCCACATACAGTTGTGGACAATAGGTATAGGGAGGTGGAGTAAGGAAGGAAGGTTAAGAGAGAAAGTAAAAGCTGAAAAGAGGAGAGAGAAAGAGAGTCAGAGGAGTGGTGGTGTTGGTTGGATGTTGTGCTGATCTCTGCATCCAGCGTGTTTACCTTCCGTTGTTGTAAGCATTCTTCTGTGGTACGTGTTGCAGTGTACAAAAATCAACATCCACCAGTGTTTACCCAAGCTTTCCCAATGTTTGTGGCCGTGGGAACACATGTTGACGCGGCACTTTGCTCGGGCCTCTACGGTGGATGACACGCGGGTGACATGTGGATGAGGGCGGTGGATGAGTGGGTGAGGCCATCACCCACCTTGCAACCATGTGACCTGCTGGTGAACATCGACAACCCTTGAGGCCAGGATAGGTTACAGAGCTCAGTTTGAGCTCAGAGCTGAAAGCGACGTCGTGACGGAGAGACGCAGCCTGGGGGCAGCGACACGGCACGAGGGACGTCACTGTGTAGCCAAAAGGAAGTAGAGTTCCAGGGGCAACATGAGAGCACTTCTGTTGACAGTGAGTTATAGTACAAGCTTATTGTAATCGCGGGTACAACTTGTGAACAGTGCTATTATATTTGTCTGTCGTCTGGGACTGGTAAAAAGACT
>JAGKTI010029995.1:0-12511 GCA_018397915.1 Birgus latro
ATATATATATATATATACACACACACACACACACACAGTATATATAAAACGTAGATGATCATAGGTATATGATCAGTTCAGGTGTCACCACAAGTAATTCTACTTTTTCCATCATTATCCTTGTTTTTCCCTTCCATTATGGAAACTACTAACCTTAATGCGCCGTATAATGCTGCCGATATCGGCAGGTTGTAAAATTATGTCTAGCGGAGATACCGGTTGTAGGGGCGCCATCATATAATATTGTCGTGGCCAGAACACTTTTATGCCGGTATGCTCGGATTCATGAACATTCTGCAGTTTAGGTTGTGGTTTAGGGAGTTCTGTACTTTTATTTCGACTTATATAGCGACCAAACACTACATGACCAAGTTTAGTGGAAATATTCAAGTGAAAACTTGCGACGAAAATGATTTGGGATAATGATACTCTTTAATGCAAACTGATAAGTCATGTAAATTAGTTAAGAGTCTTTGTGAATGCTTCTCCTGTACCCAGTCAGGAATTTAAATTAATACATAATGTTTGTATTTTTACAATATCATCTTCCTACAGCAAAAATACAGGTTCCGATAATGTGTCTGAAAGTGATTATGTGCGTATAATACCATATTAAAAACTATTGCTTATTTTCTAGTACCACTGATTTTCTAAATATTTGACATTTCTTCTTATGATTTTTTTTTTTACCCCAAGAAAAACAGGTACCGTTACCTTGTGGGGTTAGGAGATTATGCTTGTAGTGTATTTGAGCAAGATTCTAGATCGCGCCTCACATAATCATAGAAGCCTCGGATGATACACTGAACGTAAGTTAAGTATGACGCACCACATAGTCTGTTGATTCAGTCACAGGGCTGGGTATGCTTCACTATCCTCCTACCAACCCCAGTCTGTGGCACAAACATCATCTACCATCACAACCACTCACCACACCCAAATATGCATTAACTACTCTGGCCAGAAAATGTGTCATTCTGTGTAATAAATGGCAGTTATGACACTTTGGACCACACATGTTATTAATGTATCACCTGCTTCGTAAATGTTATTCTGTAATTTGGTTATGTGCAGTACCAGATATGGACTTTCAACTTTCGGTAAACATATTATTAAAAAGATTAGTTTGCATTCATCCCATCACATCATCTCTAGACACAGCATCCTTACTGCCATGGCATTTTTGTTTACCTGTGTGTGTGTGTGTGTGTGTGTGTGTGTGTGTGTGTGTGTGTGTGTGTGTGTGTGTGTTATGTTTAGTTTCTCCCACTAGACTATACTGCTTTTACACACTAACCTGGCCTAAAATTGTAATCTCTTCATCATGAAAGCTCAGTTGTAAATAGAGACTGACACAAAACTATGATGCCTGGTACGAAGAAGCACTATGTAAAGTACGTAGAGCGACAGCATTGTCTTTTTCTGCCACAGAGCTACGTGAAAAAGGCTGCAAAATGGAAGAAAATCTGAACAAGGCTAAAGTGAAAACAGTAGAGTCGTTCATCCATATAAATATCCATATAATTTACAAGCAGATAATTTGTTGTACCATCTACCACTGTGCCGGGATGATGAGTAGATGGTGCACTGGTTAGCTCGTCCACCTCCCAACTAAAAGAACGCGAGTCTGATTTTCACGCCTGTCATATTATTGGGCAGGGTTTGTTTTTCTCATATCCTTCTTCACTCAGCAGTAAAATTGCGAACCAGGATATAACATCGATTAATGCGGGTCGTATGTTAGAGGAAGATTGGGTTATGGCAAAAACTGGTTGACAGATGACCCTCGTGCAGTCGATAGCTATTAATCCTGAGCCTTCTTCTTATTCTTCTCTTCCACTTCCTTCTCTTGCACCTCCTCCTCCTCCTCTTCTTCCTCCTCCTCCTCCTCCTCTTGCTGTATTGAATAGGTCATGGGTCAGTTCAGGTCACCCATTTTTCTGGCCATCCTCCAGATTCTTACGTCATACACCAATAGTGATGCCTGATGCCGGCCTTCCCTTCTGATGCTCTGTTTTTGTCACCCCGCCTTGTTGTTATTAATGTCCAGTCTTCTGTATGCTCCTGTATTCTTTGCATTCTTGAGTCTGTGTATTCTTGTATTCCTTGTATTGCTGGGTTTGTATGTTCTTGTATTCGTTTTATTCCCGATTTTACGGTACCACTAAATTTCGGTGACTGACTAGTTTTAATATAAAGTTATGTAGTCTTGTATTTATTTTTCTAGATTTTGATATATTGAAGCTGTCTTTGTTTTTGAAGAGTTTGTAGCTTCGAAAATCCGACTATGGCGTCTTTCAATCCTGCGTCTTGTTTCACATCATTCTTTTGTGATGCGATTTGCGGTACTGAGATATTCATGTGCTTTTGCTGTTTACAGTTGGTTTCATTTGCACATTTTTATTTCGTTTGTAAAGGTTAGAAACAAAGCTAGAGTTATCTGTTCGAAGTAAAGTTAAACAAAAGAATCACAGTATTAAGGGCTTTTATTTTCGGGGCGCCTGGATACATTGCGATTAAAAGGAAGAGGGAAAGACGTAGCAGAGAAATTAGCTGTAGAACTGACCACCCGTGCACACGAAGGACTGAAAATCGAGAATACAGGTTAACTTTTGACCTAGAGAGAAGCTGGACAAAAAAAAAAAGTGTGTAGCAAAACAGTGTTGCATACCGTAATGGGAGGAGACGCAAGGGGATAGTTCAGAGGAGCAGGGACCACATAGATGCATAGTGTGGCGAAGGTAGGAACGCTGAATAAAGTGAGTAATAGAGGGAGGATATTATGAGACTGAATACCCGTGACTCTACTCCACACATGTGAAAATGAAGACCCTACACTGAGTCGCCAGTTCCCAGTCATTTACAGCATTGAGGGACATTTTCCAAACAAGTAATTGCATGATTTCATGACTTGTTCTTTGATGATGATATTAAGTACAGTACAGTAAAGATCTTTTGTTATGCGATTTTTTTTGCAACCATAGATTATTATATTGCTTTGCCCAGTTCATTGCAGTCCACAGAAAATATGAAATAGAAAAAAATACATATATTGTACATATTTTGTTTGGATCTTAAATGTAGGGAAAAACAGGGTAGGTGTTGAATTGCAGTAATGAAACAGGATGAATGAATGAATGAATGAATGAATGCGATTGAGCAATAAGTTGTTCGGGGAAGAGGAATATTTTCAGACTGTGGAGGAAGGATATCGTGTCATGCCAACGAAGCGGAGGGTCAGTAGGATGACGGCTCGAGTTTCCTAATCACAATAATAAAAAGCAATGACGATAATATAGTCAGTGGGCGGTTATTGATCAGCCCAGTTCCAGGGAAGGGTATTGAGTGAAAAATCGTCTGGTAATGATGGTTCGCTGACTTACTCTGATCACTACGTACGATTAACAACAAAAGCCTGTTCGCTCTTATCTTCCTCATCGCTGTCCCCTCACCCTCCAACTTTCATCACTCCAACAACCGTATCACACGCCAACTTCTGTGGATGATATTGTGCATTTCTATCCGTTATTTCTCATTCAAGTATCTGTAAATGTAGTGATGACAGAGGCAGAAGAGGCGAAAGGGATTTTGTATTTGTCTGTACAAGGAGAACCGATAAGATGCTACTTCATGACTAGCTGATGACAAGGACTTGCCTGTAGTGTGTTCCGTTCTATTATTTTTTAAATCAGGGGTGTGGAATATAATCGAAACCACGAAATGTAAACCACAAAGAAAGAATGAGAGACAGTACGATACACAGGTGGTAGAAGCAAGTGAAGAAATTGTACTGTACATGGAAGCAATGGAACTCAATGATATATTATGTAGGGGTGCGTGGAGGAAAAAAAAAAGATATATGCATGAAATAATTGTATCCCTGTATTGAAACTATTAAATTTTCACAATACAGTTCCAATTTGTTTCTTTTTTCGTTGAGAGGTTCGGCGTGTGAGATGCAGTCAGGATTCCGGAGGCTTGAATGATATGTGTGTGTGATTATCTGGCCCATTTTACTGTGCATTCGGTTGAGAGCTCTTCGACTTTCGTATTTTTCCTTCCCTTGCTTATGGATCTCACTTCACCGATCCTTATGTAGGAATAACTGTATGGATGATGATGAGGAGGAGGAGAAGGAGGAAAAGAAATTATTGAAAAGTCATGGTGGAAGACTTTCAAACCTCGGACATTGTATGAGGACGAAGCCGCCAAAACAACAGATCCATGAAATACCGAAGTAGAAGGGCAGACGTTAGCAGTTGACAGACTCATTGAAAACGTTCCGAAGATACGCTAGCCTCACGATAATTTACCATGGTTACAGTCGACTTGCTTTCACGTGACGATACAGGGCTACTCCCACAAGTGGAATACTTGGCCATCAACTGAGCTGAAAATGATTGGGGATCTTCGTCATGTTAAACAAAACTGGACAGACTGAAGGTGATGTTATATTTGTGTGCATCCGGTAAAAGGGTACTTTCAACCGGTTCTGAAAACGGTGTCCTTGTGTTGTTCAGTTGCATCTGGAATAATGATTGTACTGAATACTGAGAACGGAGCTTCACAGAAAGGCTGAAAGAGAAACGCTATTTTCTTATATAAATTTACTTCTTCTTTTAAAGAAATGACAATTTAAAGAAACGACAGGCAGACAGCGACTATGCCGATACTGTGAAGTGGATTATTAATTTTAGGCAGAGTTATCTCCTGTCCATAATCATCGTTATCTCGACATAAAACAGTCCATTATGAAACGGACCACAGGCTACGCTCCATTCCTGAATGCACAACGCCTCGCTCTAGTAAGGAAACTTCTGCATCCCAGTGGTATACTGATCAGGCTCATCCATAATAGGTAGGTTTATTATTAGAGATCAGAAATCAGGACGGACGAAATCTCTTTGTATAAGCTGTATTGAGCCAGTAGTTGGAGCGACTGGCTATGGCTCACATCAAGATCTTTGTTAGACCCCAAATGTCTGGTCCATACGTTAAAATGGAAAGGATAAACATACTGAGTTTTTTTTTTTAATTATTATTTTTTATAATTGCCGGTATGACGAACTCCCTACAGTTGGATATAAAGGAAGTTTTCTTTGAGCATGGCTGTCCTGTTGGCAGGTCCCAAGAAATCTGAAGGCTAGATATGGCTGTGAATGGAAACTAAGGCCCATTTCATTAGGTATAATCTTGATAGTCCCTTATGAGTTATGTGTATATGCGTTATGTTTTTCTACCTTCTACCCGCTCCTTACACAACGCGGGGGGCACTGAGATGAGATGACGGACATAACTGCATAAAGATACCCATAAGGAAGCAAATTATATTTTTCGATATTATTATTATTATTATTATTATTATTATTATTATTATTATTATTATCATGGTAAATGTCAGGACCAATTTGCCTAGCCCCTCATGGGGCAACGTAGAATTGGATGATGGATGGATAGATGGATTATTATTATTATTATTTATTTATTTATTTTTGCTATAGCTCTTGATAAAGTGGGATATCTGTTTTAAACTCCTACGAGAAAATTGGTCTTCATCTTGTCATTCGTCCTGAGTTTTAGGTGTTCATGATTTACGAATTGTCTGCTTATACAGTTTCAATCATCACATATTTTTACATGTCATGAGTTCAGATTTATGAATCAAGACTCGAACATTTTCCTTTCCCTTGGATATTGATAGTTTGTGTTGCGAGATCTCACTGGGTCTTGGCACGTTTTGAGACCTATCAGGACGTGAACCCGGTGGACTGCAGACTGACGTTGCCCTTATCTTTACTCCTCCATCTGTCTTCTGGACGAGAGGGAGGGAGCTGAGGGATGTTTGTAGTTCTGATGCCCCCTTCTATCGGTGCCCTTTATAGGACCACGAGACAATGTAAAGGAAGTATTGACCACAGCCATACATGTAGATGCTCTTGCCAGTGTGCGAGGGGACGGTATTTCTGTATGACTGCTTCTCAGTATTGCAATAAAATCTTAAGCAGGATCCGCTTACCATGGGGGAAAAGATTTAGGGTTTTCAGCAAGTAATCCAATTAACTCAGATTAAACCCTAGTGATGCTGGTATGCCAATATGTTTCTGTGAATATGTATATGGGAGGATATATGACGTATTAATTACCCTCGTCAATACGACTACGTCATTTTTGTATTTCTGTATTATTCTGTTCTGTCTACCGATGAGATAATTTGACGCAACAAAGGAAAGACGTATTCCCTTCTTCCCACCCTTTTTTCACTGCTCCACCATTCCCCACTACCCAGCTAATGCTCCTTTCTCCCTCCCTTCCTTCCTCTGATGCCTCGCATCTCCTTAGTTCCCAGCCATTTCCCTGTTCCTTGCCTCCACTTCTTTCCACGAGCGCTTTTCTCTCCCCAGCTGTCTTCCCCTTCCCACTGAGCTACCGGGTATGTACGTACTTCTCCGTATCCTCTCTTAGACTCGATTTTCTTCCATATTCCTTTCTTTTATTCCACATTTCTCTCCTTTTCTTCCATATTCCTTTCCTTTTGATTCATACCTCTCCTCTTTGGCATTCTTCCACTCCCCTCCTCTTTCAACACTGCTCTGCCACTCCCCACTCTCCCAGCCACTCAACACTGTCCCTCTCGGTTTCCTCACCCCCTGCAGTTCCTGACTTAATCACTAACCGGGTTATGCTCGCCACTGACCCGAAGTTGCTGCGTCTGTGTCGAGTTTGCGGGGTTCTGGTCGAGATCAACCTGGGCGGTGTCCACGATAGTTACCCCTCTAGTTGACACGTTCGCGTCGGCTACACTACATCAAACATCGCCACCACACCACATCAAACACAGCGCTTGCACCACACCACGTCAAACACAGCGGCGCCACACCACATCAAACACAGTGCTTGCACCACACCACGTCAATCACAGCGCCACCACACCACATAAGACACAGCACCACCACACCACATCAGACACAGCGCCGCCACACCACATCAGACACAGCGCCACCACACCACAGCAAACACAGCTCCACCACACCACATCAAACATGCGCCTCACCACACGCATTACTACGCCAGACACTATATCACAGTAAACACACGACCACTGTGTTACATAACACATCACACGCGGCACCACACCACACGCCACACCACATCAGACACAGCACGATCAGGGCACATCACACGCTACACCATATCAGAAGCAACACACCCTACATCACACGCAAAACACATCACATCCATCACCATATTAAGTGGCCGGGTGATGGATTGCCGATCGGATGGAGACAAGATCGAGACCAGGCTTGTGGCAGGGGACAATGATTACCACACATACATAACACCACATCACACACAACACCACACCATAGACAGTACCACAAGACACACAACGGCACATCAAACACCACAGCACACACACAACATAACACTATAAGCACAACATCCTGTACGATGCCACACCCACCACCACATTACACACAACTTCACACCCCATAACTCATCACACGTTACCACACATAGCACCACACCACACCCACATCACAAGCAGCTCCATTATAATTTTCTGTTAAGCGACTCGCTAATCCCATTTCTGCCAGGACTGCCCTCAGGCGGATAAAATAGCCTTGAGTTAACCTGAAGAAAGACCCAAGTTTCAATAAAGCAGTGAATAGATAAAGTTAAAACAATATGACACTCTTTAAAACTCTTAAGGGCGTATTCTCGTTGAGTAAGGAGGCTCCCTAACACCTTCTCCGTAGTGATTTATTTTTGGATATGCCTGGTTAATATAGTTTTGTACGTTATTTCAGCAGAGTATGGCCATATTGGGAGGATTTGTGTAACACGGAGAAGGACAGAAAGGTGTAATAAGGAAAATAAATCGCTAAGGAAAAGGTGTTAGGGAACTTCTTTAACCGATGAAAATAAGGACCTTAGACTCTTTTTACTTACTTTCAGTTGGATGAGATCGTCTGTTATTAACTGGATTACAAAGATCTGTTCCTGTCATGAGGGTTATTGGCAACACTGTTATCATTCAGGCTCCTATGGCTCAGTTTTAGTTGTATTCAATCGTCTGTATTTACTTGCAATAAAACACTAGAGAAATGTAATATGGTGAGGCTTAGGTACTGCCAGGGCTTCATGAAATATTCTCGTGGTATCAGGTATAAAAATGTCACTGGATTCAAGTAGTTAGATGTACTATGCAGCATGTCCTTAATTTTAAGTTCCCCCTTTTTTGGAAGTCTACTTTAATTTTCAAGAAAACTGCATATTAAAGTTTCTTATGCCACCTGTAAGTTAGATTTGTCACCTTCCTTAATTTAAAGTACCAGTTGTGTAAGGAAAGTTGTGATAACTTGACCGCATCACTGACTTTTTATGAGGGCTCGCAGTATTTGCGGAAGAGACACATTCAGAGTATCGCTCTTAATATAAACATTCATTATCCAGACTTAACTGCTTCCTCTTACTAAACAGCAGTGGACGACAGAGATGTAGGTGAGTAATAATGCTATCCATGGAGGCAGCCTGGTTGTTTACTGGTGGTATAATTATTGGCTTGGTTATTATGAATATATAATGACGGGCAACGCTGGGCATTCCGAGTAAGATATTCAAATACCAGGTATAACTACTGGCCATTAATCAGGCATATATTCAGGTGTGTGCTCGGGGCTTTAAAAATGACCTTAATAATTGTATCGTAAATAACACCCCAAACTAGATTAGCAATAATACAGTATAATTAAAATTTAATTTGGGTATGAGAATGACATTAAATACTCGAATATTAATTAAATATATTGAAATGGAGATGTTGATGGGAATAGTAAAACTGATATATTTAGTGTAGCACTGGTAACGAGAAGGAAACATGGCGGCAATTGACGAGATAAAACTTAAATATGATAAAAGAGATAACTGCGAAGGTAACATTTATTTAGATATCTGCGTTATGAGGATCATCATCCAGTTATAGCTCTTTCTATTTCTAGGGTCATATTTCACTTCGATCATACTGTATCTCATTCTGACATTCTGCCCTAAACTGTCCATGCTGTATTTTTTTTTATGTAGATTATTTTTGCTACTTCCAAAGGTTTCTATTCAGCTGAGGAAAGGCGTCTCATTTTGAACGGCATAGGGAACGCCACAATTAATGTCTCCAGTACGAAATGTGTGTGTGTGTGTGTGTGTGTGTGTGTGTGTGTGTGTGTGTGTGTGTGTGTGTATGTGTGTGTGTTTTGAAAGTGTCCTGAGGTGGTAAAAACAGAACAAAGATATTTAATTGGACTGAAGGGGCAAGACATCTCCAAACGTTTCCTTCCCGACCACTCAGTCTACTCAGACTAATGACGTTTGTGCGTCCCGAATACCACATTCATTTTTCGTCTTCCCTCACATTCAGTGCTAGATTGCGGCTGTCAGTTACTGTACCACTCTAATTAACCAACTTTCTCGCCTCCCGGGAACACCACCTTATCATCAAACTGCTGTGGTGGGCATTTTAACACTTCATTCCTCCTATTCTCAGGGTAAGGACGTCTGAGAATACATATCAGTCCCGACGCGGCTAGTTTTTATGTCCCTCTCCTTCGCCACCCTAACTGATTTCCGTGTACCCTGCTCTCTTTATATGCACATTATAGTTTATCGATTATTTTTCTGCTTACGTAATTTTCGATGACTGGTATGTTGCGTGTGTCGGAAGTATTCGTATCATCATTTGAGAGATGTAAGATGATTAGGAATGGAGGATTTATACCCACATTTACAAATGTTATGTGTTGGGGATATGTAGCAATTCCACGCTACTTCATCCCTTTCGTGGCAGGAATAGAGACAGAAACATTTCGCACCCCCCCCCCCCCCCCCCCCCCACTGGCCCCGCTATACTGCTGTACACACGGCTATGCTCCGTCCCTATAAGTACCTGAGGCGGGTCCAGGTCAGGCCAAAATTGCTTGCATCTCAATAAACAACTTTTCTCTTTGCGGTCATTGTTTTTCTATTTGGAAATTTTTAGCTGTATTTGGAAATTTTTAGCCAACCCACTTGCTCCGATTACGTATATTTTCGTTTACATTCTCCAGACGATTTTGTTAGCTTCCTGAGAAACCTTCTGTAGTAAAGGGGTCAGAAACAGCCTCCATTTACGCTTTCGCAGCCGGATGTCCTCGAGTAAGCTGAATAAAATCGTCCTAAAGTAGCAAGGATAAAGTTAAATAGTACGTCACCGAATTGAATTGGTTAAGAACGTAGGGGACTCATAAGCATACATAGCAAATCCTACTCGCACGCCAGACCTTGCTATGTGTTGGCCATGATAAGGAAGACAAGAGTTGAGCGGTAACTGGAACAAATGGTCTCTATGCTCCTGCCACTTCCTGCTAAGCGCCTGCCATTACCCAAGTCCACCAGGAGTGCCAGCGGCTGAACCACGCAACATGTGGATAGGATGAACCTTTTGATCTCCCCTCACAGTCAGCCCAGCTCACCGCAATATTCGACCATACAGAAATACTGGATTCGCTCGTGATGATTAAAGAGGGCTATCGTGTCTGACAAGAGGGCTATCGTGTCTGACACTCGTGATGAAATAATATTTAAACTGAAATGTTACATCGAAGCAAAAGAAGACAGTTTTGTAGATGAGGTTCAGACGAAGGTTGAGCCATTACCATAACCAAAAAAAAAAAAAAAGAAGAAGAAGAAGAAGAAGAAGCAGAAATGAGAGGATCATGTCGTAAGAAAAGCAGAGATGGAAAATGCAAGACACTTATTTTTCAGGCTGAGAAGAGGTCCGCTGACAGATTAGAATAGAGAAATTTAAGTGAGTTTTTATGCCACACTAGGACACTGAAAACTGATGCTACTGACGAACTACTGAATACATTACAGCTACAATAGGGAAGTGTCAGAGTGTAGTTAAATACACTGAGGTAAATGATTTTTGAGGATATGTAGAAGAGTTTCATGGGAAAAAAATGTTAGTGGATAATTTAGGTGAAAGGTGGTAGGTGTTTCGTTTCTTTTGTGTTGGGATGTTAATTTTGCCAGTCCACGTCACTGCATTGCGGAGTTGAGACAATATACTACTGCAGTTTAGCTTCTGCGTATTGTACTGTAAACAATGCCTGTGTGTGTGTGTATGTGTGTGTGTGTGTGTGTGTGTGTGTGTGTGTGTGTGTGTGTGTGTGTGTGGCAGATGTGTAAAGTAAGGTATGAACACTCGAGGCCATAAAAGAAAAAGGACATTATACTAATGAACGATGTGGCAGGAAGGAGTGAAAGATATGAATTTGCACAGATGTCAAAGGTAAATGTGAGGGGTGAGAATTGGGGCGGTATTCTCGTGTGGTTAGGAAGCTTACTAACACCGCTTCCTTGGCGATTTATTTGGAGATATGGGTGGTTAATATCCTTTTATACATTATTTATGCCGAGTGTGGCAATACTGGAAGGATTTATGTAACACAGACTAGGACAGTAAGGTGTAATAAAATAAATCGCTTAGGAAAAGGTGTTAGGGGGCTTCCTTAACCGATGAGAATACGGGTTTGAGTGTCAGTGATCTATATGCACCGTGTGATAAGAAAAAGAAAGGCTGTGGACACAATTATAGGACTCTTCCTCTAACCTGACAAAGATCCCAACCTGTTTCAGATGACCAAGTGTATTCAGAATGAACTAGTTGTAAGGGAGACTCATCCCTCCCTCTCAGTGTAGGCTAAGCGATTTTCATGCAGCCACAATTTAATATTACAGTTGTCAAAGTGGCTCAGTTCTGTTAGGTGCGGGCGAACTGGTAGAGTGACAGAAAATATGGCAAGAAGTTATGTTGTGTTTGTGCTGGATGTGCCAAGGGAACACGATAATGGAAGTTGATTGAAGTGTCAGCCAAGGATAATGCATATAAGGAATTCATATATCAGTCACAGGGTTAACCTAAATCTACATCGTAGAATGAGACTGCAGTGAATTTTGATAGGTAAACTACAATATTTCACCTTGTACGTCCCTCCACAGATTTAAAAAAAAAATTAATAATAAATGCTTGCTTGTATACCTGGCATGGGAGATGAGAGAGGACAGTGCTTAGAACTGTCTGAGAATGTGCTTGTTGTTCGGAAGGCGAAGTTGAGAATAATTAAAAAAAAAAAGTGAAACAAACTCTTTAGAGCAAGGGAATATAATCTGATAATTTACGCGGTCCATGAGGCAGGGATATGAGTTCTGATACATGAATTAATTATTTTTATGTATTCATATATAATTTAATAATCCGGGAAGTATAAATTGTCCAATATAGTTCACTCATTTTTATTAATTCTGTCCTGGTGGAGGATTGGGAGCAGAGGGACTAAAGGTCAGAGAGCGTTGTACCCTGAACTTCGTCATTGATTATATTTGAAATGCAACTTGGAGAGATAAACACACACACACACACACACACACACACACACACACACACACACACACACACACACACACACACACACAAACA
>JAGKTI010029996.1:0-10575 GCA_018397915.1 Birgus latro
TCCTCCTCCTCCTCTTTCTCCTTGTCATCATTATCGTCACATCAGCATCATCACATCATAATTTTATTTGTTTTTAGTATTGTTCAAAAGCAGATTCATGCATTCCAATCTATTCATTTTAGCCTCTGCATTACGAGTCCTTTCATCCAGACTTTAAAAAATAAATTAAAGTAGAAATATGAAGGCAGCGGAAATACTAGACGGAATAATTCATCGACCAAACTGAATACTGGGAATTATTTATGACTCAGTTACCACTAAATAGAATGAATAAAATATGCATTATTTCCCTCTACTGATATCGACGTTCTGTTTATGATCTTGTCATGGCTGTGCTTCAGACGATGCATACAATACCGTTTCTGCGGTATCTCCATCAATACTGTAATTTATCTACCTCATCGAAAGTGTAAAACTCCCCTCCCCCTACCCCCACACACGCACCACCATCGCCACTACTACAAAGGCCACAGTGCCACGCCACACAATAACACTTCCGCATATGCCCGACCACCATTCTAAAAAACACAGCATCACAACACTACCACAATTGCCACACTACACCACTACATCACACCACGCCACATCACATCTCAATACCACACCACACCACGCCACATCACGCACTACCACACCACACCACACCACACAACACTGCACAGCACCAGTACCACAGCCTGGCACACTCTGTCCGCCAATACGGTATATGCATAATAGAGAAGGCAGATACACCCGATCCCACAACACACCCCCAGACTCAGTTCTGTCACTCAACCTGCCACCCCCAGCCGCCACATAACGTTCGCTCTATTCACACACAGTAAATAGGACTCTTATTCCACTCCCATTACATCTCCACCTTACGGTATTCCACCCTTTTCAACTACACCCCTCCACTTTCAACATGCGCTGCGTAAAAGTAAAAGGCTGCCACTCCAGGGCCAGCGAATCTCCATGTCATCCACTTCCACCCCTCTCACATGCCACTCCACCATGAGACTACACTTTCCACTCCCTCCACACACACTAGTCCATCGTTCCACCTCAAATGAGGGCTGTATAAAAAGCCACAACTGCATCCCAGCACATCTCCACCTTAAGTTTATCTACGTCTTCCACATTCTTCCAGACTAAAAAACCACTGCAGAAGATGCTACCACTTGAGCACAGCAGACCTCCATCTTCTGTTATTCCATCCCATCCACACTACCACACCCACCCAACATCCCCTCAGCACATCACGAACCCATGTTGTTTCATCTCCATCACCTGCCACATTACGACCATACTTCTCCACCAGGTACTTGCGATGTAGATATGAGGTACTACCCTGGACAGCAAATCACACCACATCCCCAGACTAGTTCTGTGAGTCCCCCTAGCACATCACATAACAATACATTACATCGCAAGCCTGTGTTTTGTCACTCCACCCCGGCACTTCCCATCACCTGATTGTGACCTTTAACTTCACCCACCACATCACGTCATATCACCTGTCTATCCTTCCACTCCAACACTTCACATTACATCAGATCAAATCACCATTCCACATCACTGACTGTGTTGTTATATTATCTCACTCAAACACATATTTCATTGCCAACACATATTTCACCACATACCACCCATGTTATGAAGTTACCCCACCATGCACATCACTCAGCCAGCCTATGTACCACCGCTCCACTCCAGCACATCACATTATTCACATCACATCACCAGTCTGTGGTTCACATCATCATAACACATTATAGTACCAGCACATCATACCTAGTAAAGAAGCGGTCTGGTGTCTGAAAGAAAGCGAGTCCTATTTCAGACTGGAGCAGGAAACAGGTTAATTTAAATTCATTAAAGCAGTCTTCAGTTAGCGTCCTCAAAACCCACCGACATATCATAAAAAACACCCTTGCTAATAACATTACACCAGCTCTGAATGATTCACCTAATCAAGTATTCAGTACGGACGTTGGGTATTAGTGCTGAGGTGGTGACACACGAAGGTGGTGGCACGTAGGAAGACTGCTTAGCCTCGGGAAACAGGCTTCCAAACCTATGTTCAAAGTTAGGAGGGGGAAAAAAAAAACAGTACCGTGGATTTCCTCACCAATCTACGTTGTGCCATTTCCGGTGGTGCGTCATCAAGGGTTTCCCGCGCTGATTCATAGGTCAGGTGCAGGGGGGAAGGTGGGAGAAGGTGGTGGCTGAAAGGTTTGGGGGAATCAGTTAGTAGGAGGGGGCAAATTCATACTGGTGTGGGGGGATGGGTTAGGGGGGATGGGTCGACAGTAGTGTGAAAAGGTGTGGGAGGGTGGTGGAGGAATGAGATGGGTGCGAGTGCTCGGGGAATGGTGAAAAGTAAGTGATGTTAAGTGGAGTGGGTTAAAAACAGAAGAGGTGGCTGGGGATGGTGGGAGAAAGGGGGTGAGTGGCGGTGTTGGGGAATGGGACGGGGAGTGGGTCAGTAGTAGGGAGAGAGGCGCATGGGAATATTGGGCGCATGGGGATTTGAGTGGTGGTGGTTGGGAATGGGGATGGGGTGGGTCGGGATGTTGAGGGATTGGGGGATAGGTGGGTGGGTGCTGCGGGAATGGGGAGAAAGAATGGAAGAGGTGAGTGCGAATGTTAGGAAGACGGGGGTGTAAGTGAGCGGGAGTGCAGAGAGAGAATGGGCTATAAATGGGTGGTGGGGGTATGAGCGATGCTGCAGCGGGAGGGCGGTAAGGGGAGGGATGGTGTAGCAACAGGGTGGAAGGAAAGTGGGCTTGGGTAGTTGGAGAATGTGTTGGAATGGAGGGGGACAGGGAGAGGGTAATTGGTTGAGGTAGGTAGAGGAATGGAGAGGTTAGCTGCTGGGGGGTGAGAGATGGATGGTTGTGTTGGTTTGAACCGGTTGAAAACAGGGGGAGAGGTGGGGGATAGTGTTTGAGAGAACGAGTCTCTTAGCTAAAAGAGATCGTGTGAAAGTAATGTCTGCCAAGACATCATTTACTCCAAGCTGTTTGGCCATGTATTCAGTACGAGTACGTTGAATCGGTGTCCGTATGTTTTGTCGAGACAAATGAATTCGAAGCTGTTTCTATGTGCTTAGCAGAAACACATAACTCTACTATTTTGTTTGGGTATTTAGCTGAAGTACACACGATTTCACAAATCTGTGTGACTGTTTTGCCAAAAGACATTACTTTATGCCACAGGGCCTTGTGTTAAGTACTAAAGAACTATGCGACCTTGTTTTTAGCTGAAGTACACATAACTTCAAAGCTGTGTTCATATATTTTGCTGAGATGCATGTGAGATGTGACTCCGTATATTTACCATCAGGTTTTCAGGTTGATCTTAAAAACTGTATTACTACTGGATGCTTTATTTGGAGCTTAGATGTTACACCCAAGGGATATAGTTGATCTCTAACTCTCATACAATCTTTCAGGGTATAGGCAGAGAGTTTCCTTTGTATGTGTTGCCCAGTGTCACGACTATACTGTGTACACACAGAATAGTCACTTCAGCAGATTTGACAAGAAGGTGGCTGACTTCTGCTGATTCAAGAGATTCCACTACGTTTGACTCATGTTGTATGAACAACAGTCATCCGCCCACTTATATTTCTCTTCTCCTTGGTAAATAAGATGTCCCTCGACATGTTATAGATTAAGAGAATGATACAATATTGATACATGTTACAGTGATGAATAATAGAATTATATAACAGCTGGTTATACAGGAATCACAATGGTTATGCGAGAGAACAAGGTCTCGCAATAACTGAAGAATGTTTACATAATAGGTTGGGTGTCCACACGTCTTCACACAAATCAATGCTGTATGGTAGAGGTGGAGTGGGCAACGTGGTTTGCCTACTTTATCATAGCCCCACTCACATTTCTCCATCTTCAGTGTCAGGATGCAATTCTTCTCGTTACTTTCACAATTATTTTCTCTGGTTTCACATTTAACAAGTTTCAGTGTTTTACTTGTTTCTCGTTGTAACCTAATTTCATGGAGTCAGTTTTCCATATGCGTAACACAACAGTGATCAAAAAATCACTATGAATGCCAACAAAAATCCTATTATGATGAATGTGACAAGAGAAAATAAATATAAAATTTGCGCAAAAAAAAAAAAATGGTGAAGGAAATGAGATATCTGGACAATAGTATTCTTACAAGGAACAGCTGTGATGTGGAAGACACTAATCGAAAACACAGGACAAAGACGAAGGGTTTGAACAGCGGACGAACGCGACTGTAAGAGATCAAACAGGACATTTGGTCGTGAGACAGAAGAAAGAATTCAGAGCACACAAATGCAGTATAAAGAGTGTCATGGAAAGGTAGAGTGAAGGGAATTAGTTGGAGGAGAACAAGGATGACTGGAGAAGGAACAAGAATATGATAGTCTTGGGAAGAGGAGATAGCTTCTAGTACAGGATAATACAAGTCCGTTGTAAAATTATAAAAAGATTTGACCTTGGGACAAGGCCTATGGTAACATGACAACTGATAATTTTCTACTGGCAGCCTAAATTACTTGAAGGTGACATACATTATTTTGCAATAACATTAATATTATCGTTTTACTAAGACATTTAAAATTTTGTACAGTTCCATAACCATTTCATTGACATATGTAATAACAGAACCTGGTAACAGAGCTGTAACAATATATGTAATAATACTACCTAGGATCAGAGATGTAACAATATATGTAACAATATTACCTAGAAATAGAGGTGTGATAATATCATATAGTAACAGAGATGTAACAATATAGCCTATGTAATAAGACTACCTAGTAATAGGGACGCAATAATATATTTAATACTATTACCTAGTAACAGAGTTGTAACGATATATGTAACAAGCCTGTAGGCGACGATGGCCAGCTCTAAGCGGACCGAGCTTTGTCAGAGACCGGAAGTTAGGTTCAGTATGGAAAGTCCCTCATGTTTGGCGGTGCCGCAAGACAACATCCCACCCAAGAATCATGGTTCTGGATCAAAAACCTTCGTATTCTTACCTTTTGCGTGAGCCAAGTTGCGATTTTAGTGATTTTTCATTTTCTTTTTTTCACTTGATGACCTTTTCACCCTAACCTGGTGGATATAGGTCATGGATGTATGAAGCACACTTGTAGTACTAATTGATGTCTGCAAGCATGCAAAATTTCATTTGATTCCATTCTTCCACTGTGGAGCTAAAGGACTTAAAATTCGCAGAATGCCCACACGAGGTACAAATTATAGGTGGCGCTACCATTGACAGGAAGTGAGTTTGGACACTAAAAGTCATATCTAAATGAAGGTACTCCAGTACAACATTCCACCAAAGAGTAACTGCCTGGCTTAATAATCTTCGGACCCTTAGCATTTCACGCAAGCAGTCATGATCTTAGCTATTTTCTCCAGTTTTGCATTTAATGACCTTTGACCCCTGACCTGGCCAATGTAGCACACAGATGTATGATAGAAAATTGTGGTACTAGTCAATGTCTATAAACATTCAAAGTTTCATCCAGTTCTATGAAGCCGCTGGGGAATTAGGGGGGGCATTTTTGAAAACCGGTCAAAGCCTTCTAATCCCATTGGTAATGCTTTTACAGCTCAAAACGGGAAAAGTACGAAAAAGCGTTTTTTTCGGCCGTTGCTAGGCAACGAGAAGATGATGCATAATTTTCCTGATTTTCCTCCTACTCGAAGTACCTGAGAGTTCCTTTAAGATCGTCTGCGTGAACCCACTTACTCTCAGATGACTACAAGTCCTTAATCTCAAATTTGTTATCGTTACTAGATATCGCGCGGTGTGGGCCTGTAAATTTGTCATGTAATTTAGAACAACCCGTATATGAACGGGCAAATACTAGATCCCCAACGTTAATGGTGTTAATTGATGTAGACTTTTTTTTTTAATGCAAGGAAGAAGGCACCACCGGCGAAGAACCCGCAAAAGTTCCCTCCAAGAAAAAACAAAAACAAGATAACAGAGAGCCAAATTCAAGATCTGTTCACTTCGCGATGCCAGAACGCACTGCGTTTGAAAGACTGGAGGCAGTAGGAAATACGGACAGAGGAAGACAGTTCCAGAATTGACCTGTTGCATACATGAAGGACTGGGAGTAGCGGTTAACTCTTGCATTAGAGAGTTGGAGAGAAGAGAGATGAGAGTTTGTTGCTAGACGGGTGCTGCACGCCAGCCGTCGTGGTGGAGGGATGCAAGCAGACGGTTCAGAGGAGCAGTGACCATTGAAGTAGGGATAGAAATGAGGTAAAGATGCACCAGTGCGGCAGAGAATCAGAGGTTGAAGGAAGCCAGTAAGAGGAGGAGAGTTAATGGCGTTGTAGAATAATAATTATGTTCTTCAGATGAGACCAGATTAACCTTTGTACTGTGGTGTACTTTCTGGAAATGTGTCATATTCACTTTTATATATTCATCCAAATTATAGAATGGACTAGGTTTCGATAATAGCATTAAATAGGACAATTTTTTTTCGAATCCACATAAGACAAAGAATGGAGTTTCGCCAATGAATTTATGTATGGAACTACTGACCGAGGCAGCAACTTGGGGTATCCACTCATCCCAACAGGTGCTTTGAGACACATCACTTCATAACTGTGTGTGCGAGTATTTAGTGGAGACATATGGCTTCAAAGCCACGTCCATTTATTTAGCTGAAATACTCATGACTTGCGGTTTATGTGGCCGTGTGTTTACCTACACATTAGCTGATTCATCTGTGTGGCAGTGTGCTTAGGACCTCAGAGCTAAGCATTTGTGTCCTAAGCTGAGACATTTGACTTCAAATCTTTGTCCTTGAATTTATCATACATATGCGGTTTCCAAGATATGTGTCCGTGTGTTTAAGTGAGAGAAGACTCCAAAACTATGTGACTGACACGGGGACTTCATAGTGATATCGGTGTGTTTTTCTGAGACTTATCTGGTATTAAATCTATTTAACTGTGCATTTAGACGAGAAACGAGATTACGAGGCTGTATGTTTAGCTGAGGACTTCAAATGTAGCCTGACCTAGCTTAATATCATGTGTGGCCTCCATTGCATTACCATAAGCGTCCGTCATTTCGCTGCGGGACAAAGCCTCTCCCAGCTGACGTCACTCAGACACACTGGCTGTTAGTCTGTTCAATTCAGGCTTGCTCGAGGATCAAAAAATTAAATGATAATGACTAAATAAATTAATAAATAATAAGTATACATAAATAAACACAATATCAATATCATCTGATGATAATGATTAGGGGGATGATGATGATGATGTAGCTATAAATAATAATAACAAGAAACGGTGCCAACGCACAGCAAACCCGTCCCCGGCAGTCATTTTAGTGCTAACGTATAAACACAGCAGAATATCTAGTCAAAGATGTCACACTTCAAGTTTGGAGTAAATCGGGTGAAAAGTGACGATGTTATGCCAATTTGAAATTTTTAGGTCCGACCCATCTGATATTGACCCCCTTATCGCTAACTGGGGGGGTGGCCTTCCTGATATAATGAGGCATGTTACAGGATGTATATTTAAAAGATGCACCTTTAGGTTTTGGTTTCATGTCGATATGAAAGGAGGTATGGTGATTTATTTTTTGGGGGGGGGAGGGGGGCCTACAGCCTGGGCCTCAGCTCAATATACTATAGCCCAGAAGTTAATCAGGTGATCAGAAGGTCATAGTCCATCATCCCTGTAATTTTAGTCAAAATCACACGAGAAAAGTTTCTGCGTAAAGTTAACAGACAGGCAGACATTCAGACAGAAAAACAAACAGATAAACCGAGTGAAAACAATACTCGTCCCCGAGCCCCTCCGAGCGGACGGGTAATAATAATTATAAGAGTAATAATAAAAAAGCAGAATAATCTTGCGGTTCATAGCTAGCAACCCTAACAAAGTCAAACACGGGATTAAAAAAAAAAGTCAAACACGAGATAAAAAAAAAAAATCTCCCAACACACCCACCCACACCCACCCACCCACCCACCCACACACACACACACACACACAAATTCCCTCTCCCCACCCCCACCCCATTCGATTTAAGAGAATAAAATAAGGTGGAGATGAAATAAAAAGGCAGTGAAGGGTATCCGGCCGCTTACCCACCCACATTAACTCTCCGTCTGGCCCGAGAGCAAAGACACTACGCACTATCCATTTTTTCCCGTCCCCTAATGAGAGGTGGAGGGAAGGAGCAAGAAAGTGGAGTAGGTGGAGTGGTGCGAGTGGTGAAATGAATGGAACGGTGAAGGAAAGATGGGCTGGGGTGGGCTGTTACTGAGAAGGAAGAAGGCAGTGGGGGTAAAAGAGACAGGGAAGAAGGGAGGAGAGAAGGTAGAAAGGTGGAAGGGAATGGGAGGGAAATAGGGAATGGGAGGTGAGACAGACGAAAAAGGAAAAGGATGGTGGAATGGAGCTGGGGTGAGAAAGAGGAAAGCGGGAAAGAAGAATGAAAGTGGAAGGGTAAGAGGGGAGGAGAAAGAAGATAAGAGGAGTGAGTCAGTGAAGGTGGGGAGAGAGGAAGAGAAGATAAGGGGGAGAAGGTTTTTGGATTAAAGTGAATGGAAGCGAAAAAGTAGAGAAAAAGTAAAAAACAAAATGGAGGGGAGGGGGGGGGGGCATGGGTTGGGGGTGGGGGAAAAGGGTATAGATAGTCTGGTCCTTGAGGCTCAGCAGTTCACTCGTGCATCATCAGTAGTCGGTGCCAAAACCCTCAGTCGACAAGTTCGGTGTGTATACTGAACCGCCCATACTGATACAATCCAGGTCCACATCATTCAGGACAGGTGGAATGTATTAATGTAGTTATTATGACACGTTTATGAGACATGTGGAAAGTTAATTAATCCTGCAACTACGATGAAGGCCATTGTTATTGTTAGAGCGAATAAATGAAAACACAAATAGACATGTAGTAGGGTAAGGAAGCCTATGTCATGCACAATGCCGAAGTGTATTTCAGATTAAAACTACAGCAGACCTATGCACGTCGTTTGAAGGCTTATGAAAAAGTAATAGCTGTTGCTTAAGTGGTCTTTTTCAAAATTCGTCACAATATTGCTGATAAGTAAATGCCAAACACGTCGAACTGAGCACAAAAACTGTTTTTAGCAAACTGTTGCTGCGAATCGATGCACAATGTTGGAAAGTTTATCGAAAAGTATAAGGTATTTTTTTTATTAGATTTTCTTGAAACTCCCACTATTTTGTTGGAAATGAAAAAAAAAAACGACCCCACATGGCGCAAAACTGGATTATCTCGAACATTACTGAGGATACAGCGAACTTACACACACCGTTTGAAAGTTATAAAAGCAGTATTGGGAGGCTTGTTCACTCTACCGGATTCAGTACTAGTGTGGGCATCAACAGTTTCATTTTATTCTTCCCACTGCCTGAATATTTTATTCAGATTTTGGGAGATATATAATGAGAGGTTTAAAGCCACAACCATTTATCAGTTTCAAAATCTCTCCTAAGGTTCATAAAGTCATCTGGAGCTAATATGAACAGAATAAAAATAAATTCCTTTAGCTGAATGGGCTAAGACTTTTAATGAACTTGAAATCCTTAAACTGTTCTCAGTCTCAGCCACGATCGATCTTGAGATCTTAAGGTAATAGTTCATTCTAAAACCAGAGAGAGAGAGGGAGGGATGGAGAGAGAGAGAGTATAATTATATAAAGGACGAAGAAAGAGAGACAGGAAGGTGACAGAAAAAAAGGGGGAAATTATTAAAAGAAATAAACAGGAGGATAGAAGAAGAAAAAAAGGGGTGGAAGAAGACAGGAGTAAGAAAGAGAAAAGAGTGAAGTGTCTGGGGAGGAAATGGAGGAAAATGCTTGAGGAGGAAGGAGAAGAATTACGAGGAAGGAAGTAAATCAAGGAAGAAGGAAGACGGGGGAAGAAGACAGAACAAGGATGGGGAGGGAGGGGGGGACGTGGGTGGAGAGAGAGAGAGAGAGCTGGGAGAATCGTGGGGAGGAGGTGGGAAATGAGAGAAGAAGGAGAGAAAAACGGTAAGGCGAATGACGAAAGAAGGGAGCAGGAAAGGATGGAGACAGCGGAGATGGATGGAGGGAGAGAGCAGGCAGGGAGGGAAGGAAAGCCATGGAAAGGGAGAATGAAAGTGAAGGAGAAAGTAAATACCGAGGGAGAAGACAGAGAAAGAACCAAGAAATGAGGGTTAGTTGTGGGGAGGAAAATGGAGAAGGGGGAGAAAGGGAGAAACGGAGAGATAAGGAGTGGAAGGTAGAGTGGGAAGGAAAGCACACACTTAGCTGCGTACACGAACACACACGGGCGCACACAACCTTATACACAAGCCTGGTCACGTCAGACGTATATACACACAGTTAACATAAATTCACAGGCAAGAAAAATGTTCAGTTGTCCCACACACAGGCATAAGTACACCAATAGAGGCAAGCAGGAGTCCTCGAGCCCACTGACGCGCGCGCGCACACACACACACACACACACACACACACACACACACACACACACACACACACACACACACACACACACACACACACACACACACACACAC
>JAGKTI010029997.1:0-12511 GCA_018397915.1 Birgus latro
GAGACGAGAGTATAAAAAATGATGAAAAAAGTTTGAAAGTGGCGTACACAAACACTGACGGACTAATATCGGCAAGGTTAGAAGTCAATGATTTTTTGAGGGTACACGAACCTGATGTTATGTGCTTTGTAAAGACTAAATTGAAAGAAGATATTGATATTGATATGGGAGGTGGGAAATACAAATTATGGAGAAGAGACAGAAAAGAAAAAATGGGAGGAGGAGTGATGATAGCAGTAAAGGACAACATAAATGTGGATACTGTGGAAATGGCAGAGGGAAGGGCTGAAGCGATAAATATGAAATTAGAAACTGGGGAGAATGGCAAGAGAGATATGGCAGTGGTATATGTTCCCCCTAAGACAAGAGCATGGAATGACGATGAATACAAGGCGATGTTGTCAGACATGGTTAGTTATATACAGAAAGTGATCAAGGAAAGCAACAATATAATCCTAATGGGTGACTTTAATTATAAAGAGGTGAACTGGGAGGAATGGGATTCTGGAGGCAGCGAAGATTCGTGCGGCACTAAATTGTTAAATATAGCAATGAATAATGTAATGACGCAGTGGGTTAAAGAAGAGACACGATTCAGAGGTGATGACACACCAGCAAGATTAGATCTGCTACTATCCAAAGAACCTGATGTAATTGAATCTTTAAACTATCTGTGTACTATAGGAAAAAGTGATCATGTGGTCATTGAGTTCCAGATGATAACAGGGAACGTGGTACCAAGAGATGAGCTTTATAGGCAAGGAAGATACAACTTTGGGAGAACAAACTTTGCAGAATTGAGAAAATTTTTTGAAAATGCAAACTGGAGAAAATTCAGAGAAACAAGAGAGTTACAGAGGAAGTGGGATATCTTTTTATACCTCCACAATTTGGGAGTGGAAAAATATATGCCAAGAGTAAGTGGGAAAGAAAACAGGAAAAAGGTGTGGTTTAATAGAAGGTATATGATAGCAAAAAAAGAGAGGGACATGGCATGGAACAAATGGAGAGAGAGAGGTAATATCAGAGCAAAGGAAGAATATAAAAGAACAAGAAATGAATATACAAGAATACGTAGAGAGGAAGAAAGGAACTTTGAAAAAGGTATAGTTGACAAATGAAAGGATGAACCCAAATTGTTTTATAGATTTGTTAATGACAAACTGAAGCACAGGGAAGGAATCACCAAACTGAAAGTAGAAGGAGAGGTCTACAAGGATGCAGTAATGCAAGCTGAAGTAATGAACAAATGTTTCCAATCGGTTTTCACTAAGGAAAGGGAGTTTGTGGAAGGAGAGGGAGTGATTAAAAATGCAGTGATAAAAGATATAAAAGTGGAAGTGCAGGAAGTGTCTAAATTACTGGGAACTCAAAATGTAAGGAAAGCCCCAGGACCGGATGGAATCTCTAATTGTTTTTTTTTTTTTTAATGCAAGGAAGAAGGAACCAAGGCCCATGGGCCCGCATACTGTTCCTTCCAAGAAAAAGTAAAAACAATACAAAAGAGAGCCAAATTCAAGATCCATTCCTTTCGAGATGCCTGGACACACACTGCGTTTGAAACATTGGAGATCATAGGAAGTAGGGAATACAGACAGAGGGAGACAGTTCCAGAGTTGACCAGTTGCATAAATGAAGGACTGGGAATAACGGTTAACTCTTGCATTAGAGAGTTGGACAGAAAAGGGATGAGAGTTTGTTGCTAGACGGGTACTAAGTGCCCATTGTAGAGGTGGAGGGATGCAAGCAGACAGTTCAGAGGAACAGTGACCATTGAAGTAGCAATAGAAGAGAGATAAAGAAGCAACAGTACAGTGAAGAGACAAAGGTTGAAGGGAATTAGTAAGAGGAGGAGAGTTAATGAGACGAAAAGCCTTTGACTCCACCCTATTGAGAAGAACCGCATGTGGGGAGCCTCCCCACACATGAGAGTTGTACTCCATACACAGGCGAATAAAACCCGTGTACAAGGTCAACATCTTTGCAGGGGTAAAGAAAGCTCGGAGTTGGCCCAGCACACCTAATCTCTTGGAAGCAGGTTTCACAAGAGATGTAATATGTTCTTTCCAAGACAAATCCCGAGAGAATGAAACCCCTAGCATGTTCAAGGATGATGCAGGACTGAGCTGGACATTATTAAACATTAGTGGGTAATCCTGAGGAAGATTTTGTCGGGTTGATAAGTGTAAGAACTGAGTTTTTGATGCATTAAAAATAACAAGATTATTTTTACCCCAATCAGAGATATGAGCCAAATCAGACATTATGTGTGCCATAGCCTCATCCCTTGTTTGTTGAAGTAACTGCTGAGATGGACGTTGCGGAAATCGAATGGAAAGGTGAAGGGTGGAATCATCAGCATATGAGTGGATAGGGTTAGATGTACAGCTTAGAAGGTCATTGATGAATAAAAAAAAGAGAGTTGGTGATAGGACAGAGCCCTGAGGAACACCACCGTTGATAGGTCTAGGAGAAGAACGATGGCCGTCTACAACAGCAGCTATAGAACGACCAGAAAGGAAGCTAGAGATGAAGGCACAGATAGAAGGATAGAAACTGTAAGAGGGCAGTTTGGAAATCAGAGATTTATGCCAGACTCTATCGAAAGCCTTTGAGATGTCAAGTGCAATGGCAAAGCTTTCGCCAAAGTCCCGAAAGGAGGGTGACCAGGAGTCTGAAAGGTAGGTGAGAAGATCGCCAGTGGAGCGTCCCTGACGGAACCCATACTGACGATCAGAAAGAAGGTTGTGACAGGAAAGATGCTTTAAAATTTTTCGGTTAAGAACTGATTCGAAAACTTTTGATACACAGGATGTTAAAGCAATTGGACGATAGTTAGAGGGTTGGGAAAGGTCAACCTTCTTTGGGACTGGCTGAATGAGAGCAAACTTCCAGCAAGAAGGAAAGGTACAAGTTGAGAGACAAAGGCGAAAGAGTTTACCTAGAAAGGGTGTAAGCACAGAAGCACAGTTTTTGAGGACAACAGGAGGGACTCCATCAGGCCCATATGCCTTGTTAATATTGAGGCCAGTGATGGCAGAAAATACATCAGCTGAAGAAATTTTAATGCCAGTCATGAGGAAGTCTGAGGGGGGAAGTGATGGAGGAACAGCACTGGAATCATCTAAGGTAAAATTGGAGGAGAACGTCTGAGTAAAGAGATCTGCTTTATCAGTAGAAGAAATAGCTACAGAGACATCAGAGTAGAAAAGAGGAGGGAAGGATGATGAGGTAAAGTTGTTAGAAAGGTTCTTGGCAAGGTGCCAAAAGGAGCGAGAAGAATTCGAGTTGGAGAGTTGGGAACATTTACCATGGATGAAATTATTTTTAGCAGAGCAAAGAACAGACTTCACACGATTCCGAGCAGAAATATAAAAAAGATGTGATTCAGGGGTGGGTTGCCTCCGGTACCTTTTAAAGGCCCCTTCTTTGTTGCGGATAGCATTAGAACAAGCGTGATTAAACCAAGGCATTATTGCATTAGTCAGAGGATATGAAAAAGGAATGTATGCTTCCATGCCCAAGAGAATAACCTCCATAATGCGCAGGGCACACTCAGACGGCTCCCGGCCACGGAAGCAATAATCATTCCAAGGAAAATCAAAGAAGTACTGCCAGAGGGCCTCCCAATCTGCAGCTCCAAAGTGCCACAGGCGGCATTTCTTTGGAGGGTCCACAGGCTGTACTGGAGCAATAGGACAGGTTAAGGTAATAAGGTTATGATCGGAGGAGCCCAACGGAGAGAAAAGATTAACAGTGTAAGCAGAAGGATTAGTTGTTAGGAAAAGGTCAAGTATGTTGGAACTCTCTCCAAGACGGTCAGGGATACGGGTAGGGTGCTGTACAAGCTGCTCTAGGTCATTAAAGATAGAAAAGATGTAGGCTTGTTCACCAGGTGGATCAGTGAAAGGAGAGGAGAGCCAAAGGTGGTGGTGAACATTGAAATCTCCTAGAATGGAGGTTTCAGAGAAAGGAGAAATGGATAGAATGTGTTCCATCGTAGAAGTAAGATAGTCAAAGAATTTTTGATAGTCGGTAGAATTAGGAGATAAGTAAACAGCACAGATATATTTAGTCAGAGAATGACAGGAGAGCCGAAGCCAGAGAGTAGAGAATTCAGAAAAATCAAGTTCAGGAACACGAGAGCAAGACAGATCCTTGCGTACATTACACAACAGCCACCATTGGCTTTGAAATGAGAATAGAGAAAGTAGGAGGATACAGAAAAGGATTTGCTGCCAGTTGTCTCAGACAGCTGAGTCTCAGAAAGAAAGAGAAGGTGAGGTTCAGAGGAGAAGAGGTGGTGCTCAACAGAGCGAAAGTTAGAGGAAAGGCCGCGAATGTTACAGAAATGAAGAAGGAGTGAGCCAGACAGTAGTTCCAGGCAGCTCCGAGAGCCGTCACTGGGAGAGGTACTGAAGGAATGCAGAGAACAACTGGCGGATAAGATTCATAATTTAATTGTGTGCTCCTTGGAAGAGGGGAAAGTGCCACGGGAATGGAAGAGGGCAAATGTGGTGCCAATCTATAAGGGAGGAAACAAGGAAGAACCCCTGAATTATAGACCAGTGTCCGTAACCAGCATGGTTGCGAAATTGTGTGAAAGGATCCTGAAAGATAGATGGATAAAATACCTGGAAGAGATGAATATTTTGACTGAAAGTCAGTTTGGATTCAGAAGTGGAAGGTCATGTGTTTCCAACTTGATGAGCTTTTACTCAAGGGCGACTGACGTGCTGCAGGAGAGAGACGGTTGGGTGGATTGTGTGTACTTAGATCTGGAGAAGGCCTTCGACAAGGTGCCCCACAAGAGACTGTTATGGAAATTAGAGCATATAGGAGGACTGAAGGGAAGCCTCCTGGAATGGATGAGAGATTTTTTGAGTGACAGACAAATGAGGAGAGTAATAAAGGATAGGACATCTGGATGGAGGGAAGTAACACGTGGTGTCCCACAGGGCTCGGTGTTGGCACCAGTAATGTTCTTGATTTACGTAAATGATATGGTAGATGGAGTGAACAGCTACGCAAGCCTGTTTGCTGATGATGCAAAGATCTTGAGAAAGGTAGAAGTTGAAGAGGACTGTAAAATGCTACAGGAGGATCTGGATAGGATACATGATTGGAGTTGGATGTGGGAAATGAAATTCAACGCAAAAAAATATAAAATATTAGAAATGGGTAAAAGTACCAGGAGGCAATCACTGAATTATTTGATGGGTAATGAACCAATTAGAAAAGCGAGAGAAGACAAAGATTTGGGAGTGCTGGTCCAGGATAGTTTGTCACCTGAAAAGCACATAAATAAGATGGTTAGAGAGACATATAAACTCTTGACCAATATAAGAGTGGCATTTCACTACATGGATGAGGAGATGATGAAAAAATTAATAGTAGCCATGATCTGGCCCAGGTTAAAATATGCAGCAGTAGTGTGGTCCCCACACAAAAAGAAAGATATAACCAAGATTGAGAGAATACAAAGAACAGCAACCAAGATGGTCCCCAGTCTGGCAGATCTATCATACAGTAGGAGGCTAGAAAGGCTGGATTTGCCATCCTTAGAGGAAAGGAGAGAGAGGGGCGACATGATTGCAGTGTTCAGGACCATGATAGGAGTAGAAAAAATTGACAGAGAAAATCTGTTTGTGTGGGATGAGAGAGCAACAAAAGGACACAGAATGAAACTAAAGAAGCCAAGCTGCTCGAAGGACATCAAGAAATATAGTTTTCCTTATAGATCCATAGACCTGTGGAATAGCCTGAACAAAGAGATCGTCCAGTCTAAATGTAATGCTGAAAATCTTAGTATGTAATTTAAGTATAATATAAGTAGTATAAGTGTAAAATAAGTTAGTATAAGTATAGTATAAGTGTAATATATGTGTAATTTATGTTAGGTTATGTATGATGTAAGTGTAATTCTGGACCCAGTTAAGATGATGCAATGTATGGGAAGTGGACCTTATAATTCTTTTTTGGGCTTGTTCTTAGTTAAAGGGTAGTAGGGGAGCATTATTGTTAATATGTGGACCGTGTAGAGCGAGTTGGATGCCCAAATTCACGTTTGGTTTTGATAAAGAGGTGAAGTAAGTTGATTCGAGATTAAAATTCGCGATGAGTCGTATTTACACCTGGAATTCAGAATTTTGTAGTTGAGTTTGTGTATATCATCTTGTTGTACTAAATAATAATGTCTAAGAACATAGGTAAAGCCAGATTATTGATTATTGTCATTGTTGGCCGCGAATTTAATTTATTTTACACAGTCGCCAGATCACGTAGGCCAGTACCAATGCGAACAAAGGGAAATTATGTCAATGCGTGACTTTGGGCATCGTTTTAAATTGTTAGACCTATGTTATTGCCACAAAATTTAAATCATCATAAGTCATTTTGTCTAAGTAAAGGACTGTGTAAATTCCTTGTTGCAAAATTCCTGGACGATGGTATAATAAGTTGACTGTAGAGTAATTGGTCGAAGTCAGAACCGGTTGTAAGAACGTCGCGGGTTTTTGCGGGGCGTCCTGCCCGCGATGCGTCACTTCTGAGCTGAACCTCATGGAGGACGGATCCGCAGGTATGGTCCCGAGTAATTCACGGTATTTCTCCCCCATACGTCACAATAATTAGTTGTCATTCTACCTATATATAAAGTAAGTTGTCTGATAATATTTATCAATGCTATTATATGACTTCTGAGCTGAACCTCATGGAGGACGGATCCGCAGATATGGTGTGGCGTCTCGGAGTCTGCCCGTCGACTGCTTAGTGTCTCGCAGCCTCTAGTGCCAAAGCCCTTACACGTCTCCACTTAGTTCCTTTCAATTCACAGTGTCGTTAATGTTGTCGTATGGTCCACTTAGTAAGCCTTTTATTTATGAAGTGTAATATTTTGGTTATAAGTGAGTGAGAAGTGGAGTGTTGTATTCCTCTATCATGCAGAGTACTGCGAGCACTGAGTCTACATATTAAATTTATCTTGGGCATCTGATTATTTACATAGATATGTTATGTTGTGCAAACCCATGGAAATTAGGGATGTTTTCTTTAAATGTAGAGTAACTGTGAAACACGTTGTGAAATTGGGTATTACTACAAGTCCTTTTGAGACTATGGTTTATGTGAGTTTCTCCTGTGGTTGTAATTTTCTATGTCAAGAGTACCTCACGACGAGTTAAGAGATCAAGTTGAGTGAATTCTTTATGCACGTGTGTTTTGTATCGGGCGAGTAGTACTTCTGTGAGCCGATTAATCAACATCTTGTTGAGTGTGCCAAAGGTACTTCTGTAGTGGTATACTCTTAAATAATTTCTTTGTACTGTGATATGTGAGTCAGGTGATTTGTAAACTGTGGAGAAGAGAGCATCCATTCTCTCAGATATTCTGGTGGTATCGGAGACTAAAGTTTTACTATGCTCCAGTAATTAATTCATGTTCATAGTTCTATTCAACCTGTGTAATTTAAGGTTAGCAATATAGATAAGTATACTTTTCATATGTGTTTGGTATAAATCCTCTGGGGAGTAATTCATGAGACCGAGTGGCCCGCAAGGCATGTTTCATCTATAAAATCCACACTCTCGTACATTATTCTCACGCTACCCTATTTACTGCCGTAGGCCTCATTGTCCCCTCTTCCATCGTACGGGACTAATATCTTAGATATATATATTTTTTTTCCCGGCAACCGCTGGGTGGTGGCAGCATACCAAATTATTTCAATCATTATCTGTTGGTGTTTCTTCTTGGTGTTAATCAAATTAGCGAGGCCTTCTTAATAACTCTAGGATATCTACTCTGGCAGTAAACAGAAAACACCAAATTAAATTCATTCAGTCTAAGTACCGCCCAGACACTGGTGTCATATGTGGTGAGATATAGATAGATTTTCCTCTTTATAACGTAGTTATTACAAATTTCAAGAGTGCTAAAGCTGTCAGTACCACACTGGTGTTACAGCAGTGGAATATTCATTAAGGGTGTGCAAAATTCTGCGCCCTTACACTGGTGGCATATAGGTGGGATTTAGATGTAAATAGATCGATTGTTATAACATGCTAGAGGCCCACTTGGTCTTATTAAGAATCCCTGGGAGGTAAAATTTTCAAGTAGCGATAAACCGAAAATTGATCGGTAAATTCCCACAGTTAAAAGTGTTAGTACTTCGCAGAATGTTAAGAGTATCCTTAGTGGGTCACAGCCAAATACCTCAGTCATTGAATATTGATTCGGACGTGGAATTGAGAGTGTATCGGGCCCCTGGAGCCAAAGCCAGAACTTTATTCTCTGTTGAACGAGTCAGTGGAGTACTCGAGTGGCAACATGATCTGTGTATATTCTGGATAAGATAGCTAACAGTAGCGTTCCTTCTGTTTCACCATGAGTTGGCAAGGTGTAGAAATTAAGATTGAGGACGAAGAGTATGAACAGACGGAGGCGAAGCAGTCTTTCCCGAAATTAGCCTGTCCTCAGACTTCAGATTGTATACAAACAATGATGGGTAATGTGAATCCCCTAAAACCACGTGATGTTCCAGTACTAGAATTGAGTCAATTACAGAGTAGTGATGCGGCAGCTCGCCTGGAAATGTTCTTTGAAGCGGTAGAGCAGCAAAGCGCTTACAAATTGCGAAGAGTCGAGTGAGCACGGAGTTAGCAGTGTTCATTCACAACGTCCAGACTAATAGACGAGTAACCACGTGGTTGACATTCAAGGCGATCCTTAGGTCAGAATTTGCTACTGAAGTAACTATCGATCGGGCATGGCAGGAACTGGATTCAGCTAGCTACGATTGGGTAGAATCACCACAGGCTTTTACGCACTGCTATATATGTAAACATGCGGCTGTTGAACACAAATTTCCCGGTGAAAGATTCCCTAACCGAGATAAAACAATCAAGCGTAAGTTGTGGTATGGATTGCCCCTTCCATCATAGAGTAAATTAGAAGGGTTTCTAGATGATGAATACCCATTAAAGAAATTCATTGATAGAATCGAGAATGAACGCCAACTGTTGGAAGCGAGTCAGGCCTCTCAAATAAATATGTTACCTTCTGAAAGAAGCATGAAAGATAGGGAGTCAGACAATCAGCTATCACCTTCTACCTCACTGAAACAGAGTAACTTTTCGAATCCAGACGGACCGAAAGAAGTAGTAAAGGATCTAAAGCGTCAGATCCGTGAACTTAAGTCTAACCTGGCACAAGCAGTTAAGGGTCGGCCTAAAAATCCTAAAGTGTATAGTGATAAATACTGTGCTCACTGTCGAGCTTCTTCTCACAATCTCAGAGATTGTTGGCGAAAACCCCCTCCTGGACATTGTTTTGATTGTCGCAGACCCGGATGTCGGCGAGGTGAGCGCGGGTGTCCTGGACGTAGTCTCGACACCACAGCTCAAGGCGTCCCACCGGTAGTAACTCAGGAAATGGCTCAGCAGTTATGACTAGCCGGCGGTCAAACATCTCCCACTATCAGTGTCATAACAAATGGGAAGATGTTAGAAGCTGTCGTGGACACCGGCAGTAGTTATACTTTGATCAAGGAGTCCGCATTCAAACAAATCGGGGGAGAACTGAACACACGACGTAATCCGCCGCGCTTACAAGGAATCACAGGCGCACCCCTGAGAATACTAGGGATGTTGCGAGCTCAAAAAAAGGTCGGTGATGAGAAAGTACACAAGCAATGGATCCCGGTGGTACCAAACCCTTATCTTAGTACAGATATTCTCCTGGGATGTGATGTGTTGAGCCAAGCTACACTCATGTGGGATGGAGTGAAGAGAGTTATGATGTGGGGTGGTGCACCTTATGTAGTAAACCATATCCGTCGACAGAGGAACAAGGTCAAGAGAGTTAAAGATGAGCCTCTAGTAATGTCTAAACCGAAACAAACCTATTCACAGATTAATCTCCTTTTGACTTTGCAGTTAGACCCTTACCAAACAAAATTTGTGTCTGTACCTGTGAAAGTGGAACCAGAAACTAATCTTATCATCTATCCACAGTCTAGAATGAGTCATAATAGTCACCCTTATTTGGTCCAAGTAAACGAGTCAAACAACATCTATGTTCCACTGATTAACCCCACTAAAAAGGTGAAAGTGTTGCGAAAAAGTACTATCATCGGTTCGTATGAGAGAGTGACTAGCCCAGTCCCTGACAAAGTTAACATCACTAAAATACGAAATGACCTTTTACCTGAGAATGACCATGTTGAGCAAAAAGGAACTCGTAGTCAGAAATTGAAAGCTTTAACTGATGTACAGAACTGGCAACAACTCACTGAAGGCCAGCGAAAAGAGCTTACTGAACTAATCCTGAAGTATGACCCTCTATTCATCCTAGACCAAGGAGAATTAGGTCTGATCAAGGGTCCTCCAGCTCATATTAAAGTCGAAAATCCTCAGCCCAGTCGAGGCCCAATGTATCGCTATCCTGTGCAGGCTAAACAAATTATCACTGATATGTTGAAGGATATGGAGGATTGAGAGATCATTGAAAGATCCACAGCAGCCTGGTTATCACCTATTGTTTTGGTTAATAAACCTGATGGGAGTAAAAGAATATGCCTCGATTACCGCCATGTTAACCGGCATCTCACAGCTGATGTCTATCCACTTCCGCGGCTAGATGAATTAGTGGACCAAGCCGCTGGACATCAATATTACGTCACTTTGGACATGCGAGAGGCACATTTTCAGATTTTATTAGATGAGGAGAGTCGAGATCTGACAACTTTCAGTGATGGTGTGGCTCTCTATCGTTTTCATCGTCTTCCCTTCGGACTTAACTGTTCGCCAGCCATCTTCTCACGTCAAATGGTCAATTTGCTAACACCTCTTCTACAGAAAGGTTGGGTCAAAAATTACCTAGATGACTTGATCTTATGGGCCCCAAGATTTCCTACCCTACTGGATCGTTTAAGACAACTTTTTGAACTGCTTGCTAATAATGGTGTAAAGCTAAATCTAAGTAAGTGTGAATTTGGATGTAAAGAAGTGACTTTCCTAGGACACCAGATTTCGGCAGAAGGTTGTAAACCTGATCCAAAGAATATAGAGGCCATAGTTAAAATGAAACCACCCACCACTGTGCAAGAAGTAAGACGATTTCTCGGAATGTGCGGATTCTATAGAAAACATGTACCATCGTTCGCACGCGTAGCTACACCACTCACTAACTTGACAAAATAATGAACCACTTTTCTCTGGAAGGGCGAATGTCAGAAAGCATTTGAACATCTTAAATCTTGCCTTACCAATGCCCCTGTTTTAGTTGGAACTAAAGTTGATCAGCCATTCATTCTTACTACGGATGCAAGTAACACCCACATTGGGGGAGTCCTTAGTCAAGTACAAGCTGACGGTACTAATAAGCCAATCGGGTATTTCTCAAAAAAATTAACCCCTTGCGAGTCTCGCTATTCAACCACCGATAAAGAGGCTCTAGCAATAGTTCTTGCATGCCGGAATGATCACCATTACTTATGGGGTACGCGGTTCACAGTGGTCACAGATCACCAACCACTGACCAGCATTTTCAAACGCAGGACTAAATCACCAAGAATGAACCATTGGATTCTGGAAATGAGAGAGTACAATTATGATATACAATATCTCAAAGGTAAAGATAATTTCGTTGCGGATCAGTTATCACGCCCAGTTCGAGTGGTAGTCCAATCGCCTGAAGCCACCTGGCTTGGGTTGAACCGAGAACAGATGAGAGATCGCCAGAGAGTAGAACCAGTATAGGCAGAACTTGCGCAGTATTTAGAAGGTGGTAGGCTACCCACTAAAAGACTGCCAAAGAATACTTTAGATCAGTTTGCCTTGGTAGAAGAAATATTGTATTATGTTCGTGTAAAGGCAGATGGTAGTCTTCATTATAGTCTCATAGTTCCTCGTACGTTAGTTGTTCAGGCATTGCAACACGCCCACGAATTGACAGGACATCTAGGGCAGAAGAAAACTATTAAGACAGCGGAAGAACTGTATTACTGGCAAAACCTTAAGGTGGATGTTTGTGATTATGTTAAAAAGTGTGTAACTTGTCAAAGATTTAAGCAGAACACTGGATTGCAGCAACAGTGGAAAGAATTACCCCCAGTGAGTAAACCACTGGAGAGGATTGGTATAGATCTCACAGACATGGTTGCTGGAACCCAGGGTTATCGTTATGTGCTTACTGTAGTGGACCACTATAGTCGTTTTGTCAGGTTTTTCCCCCTTACAACTAAACAGACCACACAAATCACAGCCAAGCTAGGGCAGTATGTGGTAGATTATGGCACTCCCCGTGGAATTGTCCTGGATAACGGAGGAGAGTTCACCAGTCAAGAGTACCAGCGATTTTGCCAGTGACATCAAATCACTTTGTATTATACGACCCCTTATAATCCCCAAGGAAATGGAGTGACAGAGAGGATGCACAGGACCCTGAAATCCGTCCTCTCTGCTTTATGTCAGGGCCACCCTCTCCGATGGCCCCAGTTGCTCCAGTCTTGTCA
>JAGKTI010029998.1:0-12510 GCA_018397915.1 Birgus latro
CTTTCAAGCACTTCACCCTCTAAACTTCCATCCTTACTCATCACACTACTCAAGTACTTAAACACACTCACATTTTCCATTTCCTCCTCATCCAACCTCACTGTACATTCACTGACTTCACTTCTCTCAAAGACCATAACTTTACTCCTCCTTACATTCAACTTTAGATTCCGTTTCTTACACACACTCTCAAATCCATCCACTAAGCCTTGCAGCTCCCCTTCGTCTTCACCTAATAACATAGTATCATTTGCAAACAACAGTACAGGGAGTTTCCAAACACTGCCCTCTCACACTAGGGTCGCTCCAACATCCACTGCCCTACACTGTATCTCTTTTATTACCTCATCCATACACAGAGTGAACAACCATGGAGACATGACACATCCTTGTTTCAATCCAACCTTCAAATAGAACATTCACTCAGTTCACTATCCACATGCACTGCAGCCTTAGCACCCTTATACATATTCTTCACGGCCTTCAGCAACTTCCCATCTACTCCATATATTCTTTATACTTTCCACAATCCTTGTCTAGCCACCCTGTCATATGCTTTCTCCAAATCCATGAAGGCTGCATACAACTTCTTTCCCTTCTCTAGAAAGTTTTCCACTGAAGATCTAAGAAGGAATATCTGATCTACACAACCTCTTCTCTTCCTAAAACCTCCCTGTTCATCTCCAACTAATTCCTCTGTTATTTCCAACCATATACTTTTCCTATTACACTAAGAAGGCAAATGCCCCTCTGATTACCACACACTTCTTTTTCCCCTTTTCCTTTGTACAGGGGAATAATTATACCTGACTTCCAATCCTCCGGGACTCTGCCTTCCTCCCAGGCAAATCTTCACATCTTCCACATCCATTCTATTACTGTCTTTCCCCCATGCTTCAGAATTTCACCACATACTCCATCAAATAAAGAAAATGACTGGAGGAAAAATCAGATTACTTCTCAGGCTTGTTAGGTTGTATGTTGTGACTTGCCGAGTTTGAAGCGAGCAAGAGGGATGTTTATCTCTCTACCCTTCCTACCCAGGTTAAAAGTAAACCCTTATAAGTAGTCACTGTCTGGAAAACATGCAGACTATCTTCTTCTTGACTTACCTTTCCCTACTTACACAAATACTTGTTTCAGTCGTACACTACTGCACTTAGTTACATTTACATTATCGCAACCATAAACCTAGTTATATAGCCTGTATACTCCTTAGACAACATTTTGTTACTCTTTACAAGTTTTTCCCTCCATACTCAATACTTCACTATGGAATGGTACTCAGGGAAGCAAGGAGGGCAGAGAGGCACCTGGCATCCATGGCACTGCTAGGTGGTTAGTTTTCTTTCTCTTGGCCGCCTGTAGTACTTGCGCATACGTGCCATCGAACTTGTTTGCTCCTTCCTACTCCTGTAAGCCCTTACCCTTCACTAGATGGAGGCATATTTTCCTGCAAATGCATGGGAACCCCAAGTCTGTCAGATTGGTCCCGAACTGTGTACTTGAATGCCACCATGGCACTGACGACCGTGGTCTGTACTCCAGAAAGATACGGTATTGAACATCTGTCGGGTTTTCTGGCAGTACTAGTGACGTGCATTCAGAAAGCTCATGCCTACCAAGTGGAAAAAGAGTTTCTTATACCACTTGGCACAGTGACGAATGCACTCCACACTACCAATTTGCATGTCACTCTTATCAGCCAAGTGCATGTTACGACTGTAGTCTGTGATTGCATCTGGCTTCAGATTGCGTTCGCCTGTCACACGATCTACTTTCTCTGTACCAACAAGAGATCCTGTGTGCTTAATTGACAGCATGTATACATAACGCTTGTCTCACCAATGCAGGGCAGGAAGATCAGTGTTTCGTTGCATCTCCACAGTTTCGGTCTCTTGGTCTTCAGTGAACACTGGCATGGCACTTCTGTTTGGCCGCACTGTGCCATACGAACCAATGTTCCAGACGAGCAGGTGAATTGCCAGTTCTGGAGAGTGTACCAGTTATCTGCATTGAGTATGTGTCCTCTACCCACATTTTCTTCCATCATTTGTTTCATTACTGCACCAGAAATGCCAAGGCGATCGTTATGGGGGATTTTAATCGTTGCCCCGGTGTATATTATATTCAAGACAACACCTGTCTAACAATCACACGGTACAGATATATTTAAACAAGAACTATGACTTTTCAGTGGGATGTACTGTCTGAGACAAATACACCTACAGAATAATATGAGCGACTCGTCGATCATCAGCTTTTGAAAAGAACCAAAACAGCATTTCATTTTGCCTTTGAGCTTCTTCAAGACGGGCCTGATCTTGAGCAAGCTGTTTGTAGGGTCTATGGTAGTGTTGTCAGAGGATGTTTTGGTAAATGTTCCGAGAAATGTGTTTGCCAGATACATCGACACATGACAGAACATCAGTTGTCCAGTAATCGACAATTGCATGCTTCTTTACCAAAATCATCAGCATCGTCAGAGCCAAGAACATGTACAAGGAGGGCACCGTCATGTCAGTCAAAAACCGTGTCCTGTAGGTCCCTTCTTGTCCTTTGTCAGCAGTTGTCTGGTGGAAAAAGTGGTTCGCCTCTGTTGCAATTAGTGTCAGTGTGAGATCGTCAAAGAATTAAAAAAAAAAAAAACTCAGCATGGAATTGTTGGCCGTCAGGCCTATCGTGTCACGTAAACCTGAATCACTATCGTCAAAGGGAAGGGTGCTCGGTTTGAAGTTAGTGATCAGTGTAAATGGCGTAGGCTGCTCGAGAAGGGGGCACCTACGCCACTGACTGCTAACTGCCTTTTAAGGCGGGCACGTTTTGCTGCAGATTTTGGCACCTGCGGCGAAGACCGAGGGGCTGACATGGTTCCCCGTGCTGAGGAGGCTGGTGCTGGTGCTGTATCAGGCGGTGCAACAGCGTGGGATAGTGAGAGGGTGCATGAAGCGGGGGGTAGTGGTGGTGATGGTGCAGCACGAGAGGAAGAACATGCTCGGTGCACCTCCACCAGCGGCACATCTTGCTGTGATGTGCTCATCTTCTCATCCTTCCTGGCAGGAAATAATTGTTTTGCCACCTTCTTTTTCTTAGAACGTGTCACAACAATCCTATGACGAGAAGGAGGTAAAGCATCATCACCACTGCTGTCAAAGTCATCATCATCGTCCTTCACTGGTGGTCTTTTGCTACACTCATCACTTTCATTGTCTGATATGTCATCCAAACTACTACCACGCTCCTCATCTAAACGAAATTTGTCCGTGTCACTCTCCCCGCCCCTGAGGAAGAGTTCAGACCTGATTTCAGGGCTTGTCAGGGCCTTGCGCAAGTGCTGAGAGGAGCGGTGTGAGGGGGTGGTGGCCTTGCCAGCAGTAAGAATCATACGTCCACTCATCGCTGTGTCATGTGCTGAACCAACAGATGGGGCTCCCTGAGAGGGTAAGGCAGGTCAGTCTCTCTCAACATATTCCCAGAAGTTCGTTCACTTCAATGTTCTTCGCAGAGTTTTACAGGTCGTGCTGCATCGGCGACGCCTGCCACACTGGTAAACCGTCGTTCGAGGCTAAGTATTTAACTTCTGATAACACTATGGATACCTAACAACACCACATGCGCCTATGTTAGCCTTCTGTTACTCTGCAAGGCAGGAGTTTCTTCGGCTGAATACAATATTCCAACGCTAGAATAAAATAAGTGAATGGCATTTAGCCCTTTACTGTAGAAAGTTGGTCCACATAATTTTTAACCCACCTTGGGTAGGATAATCCCTGCAAATGTACTGCACAAAATTGTCTTGGGGAGACCAATCCAAGGCCTTTTTTTCATGCTTGCTACATCTATGTTGCTATATTCAGCTCAGCAGAATTACTGTTCCCAGTGCAGGAGTTGGACATAGCCTTCAATAACCCCATTCACTACTCCAGCTTCATCCTACACTGAGTAAAGTCATCCAGAAGTACCAAGAAAACACCCCAGAAAATAACGTAATTGGGCGGAAGGAATTTAATACGCAATTAGACTACCGCTCAACAAATGGTCTGACTGCGTATACAGAGTTTATTACAATTAAAGAATGGTTAGATGTTATACAGCCACGGGAGGACTATGTTCTTCAGTTATCTTATTTCAGTGATGTTATTAGGTATTTCTCTGCAATTATTTTTCCCACCTTCGATCCCAGCCACACCGAAAGAGATCACCCATACATTTCATTCTATTAAGGTAATTTTCAGCAGTCAAAGCGTAGAGCTGGATCATTTGTTTCAAGTAGACACGTCCATCACCATCAGCACTTCTGCCTCTGCCATTACTGGATTCCTCGTTTCCCTTTCCTCCCTTCCATTAACAACCTCTTTCCTTCTCTTTCCCCCCTCTCCCCCCCCCCCCCCCCCACACACACACAGAACATCAGGTGACACAGCCGTGGTATTCCAAGCTATAATTAAAAGCGTCATTCAGTCTTTAGGAAACTCTAATCTGTACAAACGACTGAAGTTCACCAAGAAGATGAGTTTAGCCATTGTTTCCTAACTGCAAATAATGACACGTCGAAGGTTTTGAACCTATAAGGGTCTAACCTGCTTGATTATCAATAATCAATTCTGGATTAGGCATGGACATGACAACAACGACGAGTATTATTTTCATTATTTGGTTGAAATCTATTAATTACAACGATTATTATCGTTACTACTACTACTATTGCTACTACTGCTACCACTACTAGTGCACTAGTAGTAGTGGTAGTAGTAGTAGTAGTAGGAGGAGGAGGAGGAGGAGGAAGATGAGGATACTTCTGCTGTTATTATTATTATTATTATTATAATTATTATATTATTTCTATCATTATTGTTAATATTGTTATCATTATTATTATTATTCGAAATAGTAGGAGTAGTGGTGGAAGTATAATCACTATACTGTGTGTATATGTACCTGTATGTATAAGGGCATACACATTAGAGCATGGATGTGTATGTGTGACACAACACCTGCTTGCATGTTCACACCTTATTTGTGTGGCTGTGTGTTTGGTGGTATTGGTACGCCTCCCATATTTTGTAATGGAATATGACAGGAATTGCTTGGTGCTTTCAACCTTTTATGGAAAACGTGTATTATGAACCGACCTTTTACGATAGTTCTCTCATCCTATTACCAGGTTATATTTTACTCCGTGTTGGTTTGTTTGTCTGTCTGTTAGCAGGATTATTTTAAAAGGTATGAAAGGATTTGATGAAATTCTATGGAAGGGTGGGACATGGACTAATGGAGAAATGATTACATTTTGGGCCGGATCTGGATCTTATCCGGAGAATCCTGCACAGCATCCCTAAAAGCTCTGAATGAATTTCAATGAAATTTTGAAGAAAGGTGGGCCATGGACAAAAAAAGAATTGATTAAATTTGGGGGCGGATTCGGTTCCGGATCCGAATCCTATATCCACGGATCCGGATCCGGGATTACTCAAAAAGTTATGAACGGATTTTGGTGAAATGTGGAAAGGAGGGCCATGGGCAAAGGAAGAAATCGTTAGAGATCCGGATCTGGACCCAGAGTATCCCGCACAATATTTCCAAAAGTTCTCAATGAATTCCCATGAAATTTTGTGGAAATGTGGGCCATGGACAAAGAAAGAATTGATTAAAATTGTGGGGGGAGGAGCGATCGGTCCTGATCCAGATCCTAAAACCACGGATCCGATTCCCTATCCTTTTTTTATGGCAATGACACTGGCTGAGGTATGCCCTCTCTGAGAGGTTTCTAGGTATTATTATTATTATTATTATTATTATTATTATTAAGAACTTCGTATTCTGGGGAGTTCTTATTGATACTGTCGATATTGTTACCTCCGCCAAGGAGGTTATGTTTTTGCCGGCGTTGGTTTGTTGGTTGGTTTGTCTGTTTGTCTGTCTGTTTGACTGTCAACAGGATTACATAAAAAGTTATGAACGGATTTTGATGAAATTTTGTGAAAACATGGACCATGGGCCAAGAAAAATTGCTTAAATTTTGGGCTGGATCCGGATCCGCAGTATCCCGCACAATATCTCCAAAATTTTTCAGAGAATTTTAATAAAATTTAACAGAAAGGTGGGCCATGGACATAGAAATCATTGATTAAATTTGGGCCCTGATCCGATTCCGGACCATTTAGCCACGGATCTCTTAGCAGGATCACTCAAAAAGTTATTAACGGATTTTCATGAATTTTTGTGGAAATAAGAAATGGTAAAATTTTTGTGTGGATCCGGATCCAGATTCGAAGTATCCCGAACAATTCAATGAGTTTCAATGAAATATTGTGGAAAGGTGGGTCATGGACCAAGAAAGAGCTGATTAAATTTTTGGGCGGATCCGGATTCGGATCCGTGGATATAGGATCCGGATCCGAGTCCTTTTTAATGGCAATGGCATTGGCGACGGTATGTGCTCTCTTACCATTTTTCAGTTTTTTCATTGGGTTTGTTTTCACTTGACTGAAGCAGACCATTTTGACGAATGTTTAGTCGTGGTTGTATGAAATTTAATTAACCCCAATTATGACGCAGGGTGAGCCTCCTTGGTTACTAGTCAAATCAACCCTTCACTCTGACTATGCGGCCATCAGCTGGGTTGGAGGGAGTTCTGGGTTTTTATTATGTTCGAGATATGAAGGTTTCACTGGGGCTTCTGTTTTGCGGGTATCTCCTATCGTGAATAAACTTAACTATAGACAGCAGGAATAAAACATGACTGAGATTTTCTTGCTGAAGGAGTTTGTTGTTTAGACTTGGGTCCGCTTCAGGCACAAAATAGCAAACCAATGGAACAGTCGGAGGTAAAAGCTAGTTTCTTCTACCGCGTCTATTACTTAAGGCATATTCGTCATTTTCCTCCATAATGTATCATAGCGAGGAATTTAGAAACACGGAAACTTCTCTCACCTTATGAATATTAGCCAGCAGAAGAAAGGGAAAGGCAAAGGAGAATGTGACAAGTAGAGGAGGTGAAATATTAGTTCAGAGAAGCATTCCAATCCAGGATTAGTTTAGGAGCAACACCCAGCTAAGGAAGTGAATTATAAGGCGAACATTTGTCCACTTTTTTTTTAATGCAAGGAAGGAACCACTGAGAAGGGTCACTTTTCATGGCCTTTAACTTCATTTCTACATGACAGTGGGGACAATGATATTTGAATTTGGGGTAATTGCGGAGGCTTTAGTGTATTTCTGAAAATATTTCTGCATCGTGCTGCCACCCAGATAATAGGATTAAAATGATCATCTTATATCTATATCTCCATCTGTCTACATTCATTCATACACACCTACGTACGTACTGTACATACATATGACTTGTATGCATGCTTTTGTAGTTTTCTTTTAATGTTTTTGCATTCTACACACTCCATGCACTGGTGGAAAGTTGATGATGAAACTAGAAAATTGCACAAATTATGACCCTTGCAATTGCGCGACGTGCCCGTACATTGATGGGTGTAGCTGTAACAAAACGTTGCAACGTACCCATACGTTGATGGGACGCCTCGGGTTAAAGAAACTTTTCAAAATTGGAAGGGATGGATACATTCTCTGTTAACCCGTCATGTCCCGACCAATTTCCAACCTACGATACCCCAAAATCCCGAGCATTTTTGGAAAAATTTTCTATTGGCTCAAACCTTCGCTTTTGGTGAAAAACATCGAAAATCATAGAGAAATCGCGATCCTGTGCTTAAAAATGTTGATACAGGTGTCATGCAGCCTTATATTTTCTTTCTTTTTCAGGGTACCTGGCTAAAGAAAATGAACTATGGTACGGTTAACTGATTCAAGCCACTTTCAGTTACATATTTATTTATGTATTTGGTACGAATTTAAGTGTAGTACAAGACTATATTGGTTTTCACACATATAAGAAATAGAAGCATTGTTCAGGCACCAAACACATCCACTCCTTCTCTTGCCTTTCCTCTCTCACTTGTTCCCTTCCAAATTCCTCCTCCTCCCCCTCCTTCTTGATACTTCCTCAACCTTCATTAGGGTATATCGTGGAGGACTGTCTGATTCTGAGATGCAAAGTGTGAAATTTTTCTTGCTTGAGTACTAAGCTGTGATCTGGACTAGTGGCCAATACACCTCTTCACAAACAACCACCATCCACAATCACCACCCTTACTTCCTCCGATCCACCCTCCACGCCAGCCTCCCACCCCTATACCGTCTTCTAATCCACAAAATAGCTCCAGCCTTTCCCATGACCGCACGTGTGGTGGACACCGTGGAAGAAGACCAAAAAGTTATCCTTCTTTTTCTTCAGTCTTTCCCTGCATCTCTTCCTTCCTCCTCCTGCTCCTCCTTTCCTACCCTCCTTTACCCTCGCCTCCTCTCCACAGAGCCACCAGCCATACCGTAACAGCGTGTGTAATGGGTACAGAGGGACGGCATAATTATGGTAATGTTTTATACCTGATGGAAATGGACTGCTTCCATAACTTCAGAGCTAAATCCTGGTTCCATGAAATTCAGTGAGTTTTATTAATGAGAAATGAATGAGTCTGCTTAGATTCTCTTCAAATTAACCGTACATTCTGGCTACACCCGGCCATCAACTGAGCTGAAAGGGGATGGGGGTCTTCATCAGGTTAAAACACACACTTTGTAGTATCTTCCATTTCTCCAGTCCTCCTTCTCTTCCTTATTATAACGTCCTCCTTCCTTTTCCGCCCTATTTTACGCTCCTTCCGCCTACCCGTCTTACTTCATTACCACCTCCAGTCCCTCCACCTCCAGCTTTCACCTTAACTGCGTGCGTTGGGTACGGTAGGAGATCACTAGTATGGTCTACTTCTCCAGTTCTCCTTCTCCTCATTCTTATTTCATCCCTCTTCCCTCCTGCTCCACCTTTTTCCTTACCTTCCTCCTACCCCTCCATCTCGCTTCACCGTAACCGTGTGTGTGTGTGTGTGTGTGTGTGTGAGTGTGTGTATTGGGTTCGCTGGGTGAGAAGACTAATGGTACAATTCCTGGCCACGACATCCGCACCCACTGCAATATATGCGGTCATGCACTTCACTCGGGACCACTGGGGTCAGAAATACTACCTTATACTTCACATACACAAAGTTATACACAACATACAAGAGTTTATATACTGGCTGACCTTATACATGACTTACATAAACTTTTATCATCACTTATAGGAAAGTATACACAAGAAAAATGGTATACACTAAGATATATATATTAAACAAACCTGTTGGGTACTTGCTCAGACTTATAATACATCAATCCGTCATTCAATCCTTTTTTGCCCCATCAGGAGCGTAGGGGCTCGAGGATAGACAAGTCAGCCTCGACACGTAAGGCGACGGGGAAAAGCCTCACTTGTCTCTGTGTAGCATTAACTGAGCAATAAACTCCAATCGTCTCTCGGATATGAACCCTTACAGGCTCAGTATGGTTGCAGCGTCGTAACCAACTAACCACCAGAAGTCAAATGGTTTTATGGTTACCACCCAACGTAGTAAATGATTTTGAGGTTTACAGGAAACCATTTGGACTGTCACTCAGCGAAGAGTACACGAATGCAGCACTACATCAAATGAGTGGATGATGAGCACGTGTACCCGCCACAAAACTTGTAATATGCACCACAAGTAAGTTATACACAACTTATGCAGACATACAGGCAACGTTACACACACACAAGGTCAGCTGTCTTGAAATCAGCCAGACGTGTTGGCAGTATCAGTATGAGCACTTTATCAGTGAGTGTGTACATGTGTGTGTCTGTAGATGCACACAGTGAAAGTTTGTATGGGTGTGAGTGTGTATGTTTGTACAGAGATCCACGTGGATAAGGTTGGAATGAGTATGTGTATGTATGTATGTAGGTACACATGGCAAAGGTTTCTGTGTGTGTGGTTATGCATTTATGTATGTATGTAAGTGGATACACATGGCAAAGGTTTTTATGAGTATGTATGAATGTATGTAAGTATTTTTATGGGGGTATACAGTATATTGCGGTGCACTCCTAACCCTTAATTAATCACCAAAAGGGATAAGGTAAAGCTCACAAGAAAACTAACTTACTTTACACTATAACACACACATCAAAGTAGAAACCAGGATTCGTTTCACAAAGGGGAATTCACATACGCCCAGAATACAAATATAAAATGCGTTATTTCTTACCTAACCAGATTACAGTCAGTGGAGGCTACGTACTTACAGAGCTAGGAGAACTCGTCGATGATGTAATGCAGATATAAACCAGACTCTAGTGTTATTTGAAGAAGTGAACCAAAAATGGGAATTGGTGCACAAACAGCGTGTTTTGTTAATCAGAGTACTGTGTTTTGTAATCTGTGAAAATATGTGGAAATCAAATAACGAAATGTGACAGAAAGTGTGATGTGACAATATGTGATAAAAAATGACAAAAAGTGGGACAAGAAAAGTGACAAAAAGTGTCATCCTCACCTGGTCCTCGAGCTTATAAAGTAGCCTTACTCCGCCTCTCCCGGCTAACTAGCCACTAAACTGTCTTAAGTGTAATCTCCATGCACAAACATTGGAGGCATCTGCCACCAATAAGGGTTTAACACATTCCACACATAGCCAATAGCATGCCGTCAAGAAAGCCAAGAAGCGTTTTTACAGACTTGTATTGGAGAATACACTCCCGTTTTGCTCCTCCCACATTATATGTCACACCCACTTATTGTCAAGGACAAAAAAGTCTCTGCGTAATTTCTTGGAAAAACAACCAGCGTTATCTGCCCAGAAGCAGAAAAATTGACCGCTGAACAAACAGAGGGGAGATAGTGAGGTCTAGGGTTCTACCCTTATTGGCAGCAAAACTGATTAAAAATATTTATCGTTCTTACCGGCTCGCCCATCTCTCGCTACATTATCTTCTATCACCTATTTCATCCATTCGCTGCTGGGGTAACGACGCCAGTGACAGTGTGCATAGCGACCAACACGGCAAAGGTTTGTATGATTCACATGGGATTGGTTTGTATGGGTATGTATGTACGAGTTCCTGTGCATGTATACATGTATGTATGTATACATGTATTTATGTAGATCTACAAGGCAAAGGTTTGTATGAGTGTAGTGTTACGTCCCCAGCTGTCCTCACTCTTCAAGCACGCTGCAATAGTTAGGTACAGCAAGAAATTCGTTCGGCCTGCAACTCCTCATTCCCGGGCCAGCTGGATAGCAACATGAAATATCTCCACCACAAATACTGTATCATCCATCACACCATCAATGATAATGAAATAGTCTACTACACTATTTACATATATTTACAAATAAATACACTGATACTCAAATAAAGAGTATGCTTAGAACACTTATGATATCCCCACAATGATCTTCTCAACACCAAATGGCACTCAATAATAACCATATCTCAAAATGATTAACCATTCTCCCTCACATGTTACTCTATAATATTAACATCACAAATGCTCCACAATGGTTCACACAGTAATAATCTCCACTATCACAAGTACACCACCACGTGCACCATAGGCTATCTTGTGGCCACCCACACCACGCTCTCTCTCCCCAACACCTGTATATTCTCCTCCCACAAGTAATACTCATTAATATATTCACATAATTATTTCTCCACTTCCCTTGTATAACACCTCACACTGTGTGACCACGCTGCTCTCCCAAAATCACCACGTGTCTCCTCCAACACGCCCACCTGAGCAGAAACCCAGAACAGCTCCTCACACACCGCTAGCCACCGAGAGAGAGAAGCCACACGCTTTCTCCTTGTACGTACACAACATATCTCTCACTAACGGGATCACAATACAACATAACCTTACATGTTAACCCTTAACAACTTCACAAATATTAATTCATTTCTACATTCTCCAAAGATAAACTCCAACACAATATACAATTACATTATACAATAATAAACATAATATTCATTACATTCATGATACACAACAAAAGAAAACGTACTGTATGAAAAAAATGGGATAACTCCTCGTAACACCCCCCTTCCAGTAAAGATGTGAATTCTCCCTTCAAGAGGATTCACATCTCTCAGGAACGCGAGAGAGAGCGTCTGCTATCACATTCTCTCTTCCCTTTACATGAGTCACAACCAAATCATATTCTTGCAACAGCAGACACCATCTCATTAACCTCTGGTTAGAGTTCTTCATCCAAAATGGCAAAACTTTATACTGATACAACCCATCCATGGTAACAAATGCTGACAATTCCTTAGCCCTTTCAGTTAATCCAACTTGCCAAAAACCCTTAAGCAAATCTAACTTTGTCACATACTTAGCATTTCCTAACTGATCAATACAGTCATCAATCCTGGGAATAGGGTATGAGTCAGTCTTAGTTACAGTATTCACTTTTCTAAAGTCAGTACAAAATCTGTAACTATTCCCTCCAGCCTTAGGTACAAGTACACAGGGTGAACTCCATGGACTATTACTTGGCTCAATTAAATCATTTTTCAACATGTAC
>JAGKTI010029999.1:0-12510 GCA_018397915.1 Birgus latro
TACAGACACAGGGAATTGCATTTTTGCCCCTCTAGGTGGGCGATAACCACAATAACAATGATAACAACAAAAATAATAAAATTAATAATAATAACAACAACAATAATAATTACAATTGTAATAATAACTGAGAGACTTTAACTGTCACAGAGAGTTACTGATATCCAACTATAAGAAAATTGCTAACGGGCAAAACTTAGTTTTTAAGTAATAGCTCAAAACCGTTGGTCAAACTGCTGTAAAAAGTTATTACACCTGTGCAGAACCAAAGAAAACTTCTAGGGACAGGAAGATGTTTCTTATGCAAGAAAGAGGGAACCAAAGATTAAAAGCCCGCAAATTGTTCTCTCCAAGAAAAAATAAAAACAAGATATTAAAGGGCCAAATTCAAGATCAATTAATTTGAAGATGCCTGGACACATTGCATGATGAAGACTGAAGGTCATAATAGTAGGAAATACAGACAGAGGACGACAGTTCCAGAGTAGACCTGTTGCCTACATGAAGGTCTGAGAGAAACATTTAACTCCTGCTTTAGGAAGTTGGACAGAAAAGAGATTTGAGTTTGCCGCTTGATGGGTGCTATGTGCCCGCCGGAGTGATGGAGGGATGCAAGCAGACAGTTCAGAGACGCAGAGATTGAAGTAGCGATAGAAGAGAGATAAAGATGCAACAGTGCTTCAAAGAGACAGAGGTTGAAGGAAGCCAGAAAGAGGAGGAGAGTTATTGAGACCAAAAACCTTTTACTCCACCTTGTTGAGTAGAGTTAGTATGTACAGAGCCTCCCCATACACGAGCGTTGTATTCTATACAGGGGCAAATAAAACCCATGTATAAAGTCAGGGGCGGGTAAGGGGATGGGTCCATTATGATGTGGCAGGGGTAAACCAGTGGATGTCGCTGATTGCACTGCACAGTTGACCCTCGTGTGATGTGGTGCGATGAGGATCTGTCCCTTCTCCCCTTGGGGCTAAGATACAAATAAATGTGTGAGTGTGAATGAGTAAATTGGGAGTGGGGCAACCTGTCTCGGCTACCTCCTTTCTTTGGGGGAAGCAACCTAGGTATATTGATAAAGTCAACAATTGTGCAGTGGAAAAGAAATCACAGAGTCAGCTGAGCACACCTAATCTCTTGGAAACAGATTTTACAAGAGAAGTAATCTAATCTTTCCAGGATAAATCCCGAGAGAATGAAACCACCAGTATGTTCGCAGTTGGTGTAGAATTGTGGTGATCATTGAAAATTAGAGGATATTCCAGTGGTAGATTTTGACAGGTCGAAAGATATAAGAACTGAGTTTCTGATGCATTAAAAACAAGATTACTTTTAGCCCAGTCAGAGACATAAACCAAGTCATACATTAAGTGTGCAATAGCATCATCCCTTTATTGTTAAGTAACTGCCAAGATGGACGCTACAGGAAGCAGATGGAAAGGTGAAGGGTGGAGTAATTAGCATATGAGTGTTTAGGGTTAGATGTCGGGCTTAGAATATTGATGAATTGAAGGAAGAGCGTTGGTGACAGGACAGAACCCAGAGGAACACCACTATTAAACACCCTAGGAGAAGAACGGTGACCATCTATAACAGCAGCTATAGAACGTCCAGAAAGGAAGATAGAGATGAAGGCACAGATAGGATAGAAACCTCAAGAGGGAAGTTTGGAAATTTGTGATTAATGCCAGACTTGATCGAAAGCCTATGAGATCTCAAGTGCAATGTCAAAGCTTTCGGCAAAGTCCCGAAAGGAGGGTGACCAGGAGTCTGAAAGGATGGCGAGATCATCTCCAGTGGAGCATCCCTGGAGGAACCCACACTAACGATCAGATAGAGGGGTTATGATAGGAAAGGTGCTTTAAAATAGTTCTGTTAAGAATTGATTTTTTTAAATTAGAAAAAATGTGTTTTAAAGCAATTGGTCGATAGTTAGGGGACTGGGAATGGTCACCCTTCTTTGGGACAGACTGAATGAGAGTAAACTTCCAGCTAGAGCGAAAAGTACAAGTTGACAGGCGATGGCGAAAAAGTTTACCTAGGCAACGTGTAAGCACAGAAGCATAGTTCTTGTGGACAACAGGAGGGACGCCATCAAGTCCGTATGCCTTGTTAGATGGCAGAAAATACATCAATTAAAGAATTTTTTTTTGCCAGTCATCAGGAAATCAGAGGGGGGAAATGATGGAAGAACAGCATAAGGATTGTCTAAGGTGGAGCTGCAGGAGTAAACTTGATCGAAGACTTATGCTTTATCAGTAGATGTAATAAGTAGTCATTATAGTGGAAAAGAGAAGGGGAGGATGATGAAATACAGATGTTAGAAACGTTCTTGGTAAGGTGGCAGAAGGAGAGGGAAAAATTTGAGTTTGAGAGTTCAGAGCATTTTTTATGGATGAATTTATTTTTAGCAGAGCGAATGACAGACCAACATGATTCTGGGTAGAAACATAAAAGAGATGAAATTCAGGGGTGGATTGGCTCTGGTACCTTAAGAAGGCCCTCACTTTGTTGTGGGCAGTGTTAGAACAAGTGTGATTAAAGTGTTTTTTTTTTCCCCTTAGTCTCAGGATAAGGGAAAGGCATATATATTTTCATGCCTGAGAAAATAACCATAATGCGTGAGGCACACTCAGATGACCCTCGGCCATGGAAGCAATAATCATTTCATGGGAAACTCACAAAGAAGTCATGCCTGAGGGCATCCCAATCAGTGGCTCCAACGTGCCAAGGATGCCGCTTCTTGGCAGGGTACACAGGCCTAAATGGAGTGATAAGACAGGTTAAAGTGATAAGGTTGTGATCAGAGGATCCCAACAGCGAAATAAGAGTAACAGCATAAGCAGCAGGATTAGTTGTAAGGAAAAGGTCAAGTATATTGGAACTCTACCCAGGGCAGTCAGGGATATGGGTCGGGTGCCGCGCAAGGTACTCTAGGTCATAAACAATTTCGCTGTCTGATGTTCCCTAACGCAAGCTCGAGTTTTTTCTTTTCCGACCATTTTTTCACCCCAGAAATATGAATTAACAGATTTGTTTTTATACCATTAGAAAGGGGAGACTTTGTAGAATAATATGAACGACAAAAAGTGATACTGCAAAAAAGTAAAACAGATGATAAGTTGAAAGAGTGCATAAGAAATGTTTATACCAAATCCGAGAGCTCGAAATTTTTCTATTCCAGTCATTTTCAAACCCCGAAATATTTGGATTAGCGGATTTAATTTTATACTATTAGAAAGCTGAGACATTGTAGAATAAGTTGAAAGAAAATAGAAAATGATATTGCATAAAGTATAATTTGAAAGAGTGCATAAGAAAGTTTGGACCACTTATTTTTTTTAAAGCATTTTTTTCGGTCACGTTTTCGAATTTTACCTTAAGTGAAGATCGTATCACCGAACTGGAACTTGTAGCAGCCTAATATCAGACTAAATTTGAGGACGCTAGACACAGTTCCTTGTTTGGATGCGGATCCGCATCCAAAGAAGGTGTTGGACACTTTCAGGTTGGATGTGGATCCGTGTCCAATGACCGCGAGAGTGTTATGGATAGAAAAGATGTAGGCTTGATCACCAAGTGGATCAGTGAAAGGAGAAGAGAACCAATGGTTGTGGTGAACACTGAAATCATCTGGAATACAGATTTCAGAGAAAGAAGAAATTGACTGGAAGTGTTCCATTTAGAAGTAAGATAGCCAAAGAATTTTTCTTGGTCTGCAGAAATAGGAAACAAGTAAACAGCACAGATATATTTAATCATAGAACAACAAGACATCCAAAGTCAGAGAGTAGAAAATTCATGAGACTCAAGTGAACACTAGAGCAAGATATGTTGTTGCGCACATACACACAACAGCCCCATTTGTCTTTGAAGCGAATATAGAGAAAGTAGGAAGACAGAGACGTGTTTGCTGTCTGTTGCCTCAGACAGCTGAGTTCCAGTAAGGAAGAGAAGGTGAGGTTTAAAGTTCCGCACATACACACAACAGCCACCTTTGTCTTTAAAGTGAGTATAGAGAAAGTAGGAGGACAGAGAGGTGTTTGTTGTCATTTGCCTCAGACAGATGAGTTCCAGTAAGGAATAGAAGGTGAGGTTTAATGAAAGAGCGGTAGTATTCAATTAGAGCAAAGGCCAAGAATGTTATAGAAATGAAGAAGTGAGTCAGACAGTGGATCCATGCATTTCTCTTGGCCATCACCGGGAGAAGGGTGGATGGTGGGCGGTTTTATGCCCCCCTCCCCCCTCTGGGATTCTGAGGCTTGGTGAGTAGATGCATTTTTTTTCAATTAGAAAAAATAAGTGAGTAATGTGCATGTAGTCTGCTGTTAGCAACTGGAGGAAGTTTTATAGGAGAGTATGCTGGCCTACTTTCTGTAATAATGAAATACTAAAAAAAATCAGCAAAAAGAGATGGTCAGAAGCTACTGTCAAGGGCTGATGAAATGGGAGCTCCAGTTCTCCCTATCACCATCTTGTCTTCTGCCTTAGGAGTACAGCTCTGTTCAACTGATGCTACAGTCTTCTGGTTCTGCAATCTGCAGCTACCTCATTTATGCTTTTGTGTGTGTGGGGGGGGGATCAGCAAATGAAAAGTGGATTGTCCGGAATATTGTATGTCAAGCATAAAATGTGGCCTTAAAATTTTCTCCATACAAATGTGTGAAAAACTAATTTTATCACAGGATTTCCTTCCATGTTCATATATCAATAATAGTTTTGGAGTAAATGAGGTTGAAAAATCACTATTCTTGGACATTTTAGGATTTGTGACCCTGAAAAGCAGGTCAAGGTCACTGATATTAGCTTTCTGGAATAACTCAAAAACCGTTGACCAAATGCCACCAAAAAGTATACAGAATGGCTACAGCACAAGACAAATATTCTGGGAGCAAGAAGTACCTCATTTTTGTCATTGGTTTTCCTATATGAAACAGCAGCTGAAAAGTGGAGTGTATGAAATATTGTAATGTAATACTGTAATGTCGCGTATGAATGAACTTCAAATCTCCCCAGAAATGTCCAGAAAAAAACGTTATCACGGGATTTCCTTCCACATTTGGGTATCTACAACAGTTTTCCAGTATATAAAGACTGAAAATTATATGATTATTGAACATTTTGGGACCAGTGAACTTGAATAAGAGGTCAAGGTAATTGAAAATGGGTCAGTTTAAAATGATCATGGAGCAATACATCCTCTATAAGTATAATGAAAATCAGATATGAAAAGTGGCTTATTCATTATAATAAAAAAAATTTAAGGAAACAAAGATCACATATGATAATATATGGAGATCAGTATAAACTAGAAAACTGTAACTGTTAGAGACAGTTACTGATTTCCACCTAAGAGATTTTTATTTTTTTGTGATAACTCAAAAACCCTCTCTCAGACTGCCGACAAAAAGTATGCCGACCTTGTCCACAACCAGAGAAAACTTCTCGGGTAAAGAAGTGCCTCATTTATGTTTTACTAGTGGCGGATTAAGGGTATCTTGGGCCCTTAGCGGTGAGGCAGTCATGGGCCCCCTATAGGCCTATCAGAAATTAGACTCGCAGACTCATGGGCCCCAATTTTGGCCGGGGCCCTGGGCGGCAGACCCAACAGCCCCCTCCCCCCCCTTAATCCGCAACTGTGTTTTACCCTTTACTGTATGGAAGAGCAATTGAAAATTGTCGAAAAGTGTGACTTCCCAAATATTGTGTTGCCATGCATGAATGACCAAAATATTTTTTCTTCACAAATGTTTGGGAAATAATTTCATCAGTGGGTCTCATTTAGTTCATGTATTTATAATAGATGTAGAGAAAATTAGGGTTGAGAAATCATGGTTTGTTGACATTTTTGAACGTATGACCCTGAAAAGTAAAGCAAGATAACTGAATCTGGGTCAGTGTAACAGAGTCACGATGCTGTGCTTTCGTAAATAGTGTGACGGAAACTGGAGACAAAATGTGATGGAACAGTAATGAAAATAATAATAATAATAACAATAGTAGTAGTATTAGTTTTAGCAGCAGTGGTAGTAATGATGATGATGATAACGATGTTCATTATGATGATGGATACAAAGATCTCCCTCTATGGTAATCGGTGGAGATCAACAATTACTAGAACTCCATAACTGTCCTACGGACAGGCACTAGTCTCCATCGACTGTTCATTAATGACCTTAACCACACTGCGGAGATTTGGATGTTTTTCCTCTTAACAATGGTCCATGCCAGGAACATAACCTGGGGCCTTCAGATTCTTTGCTCAGTCTCCGGTTCTCCTGGAATCGTCAGGAAAGTCTGAGCCAGGAATAAGAATAATTAGTTACGTATTTTTGTTGTACAGTCACAGTAAGGAAGCTACTCCTTGTCATGAGGTATATGTGATATAAACAAGATCTGAAGACCCTATGTTAACATCTTGCGCAACATGAACAAGGGATCTGACCACGGTGTTGAAGAACACGTATGTCCACTAATGTTTCTTACAACGACCTTGACCACATTGGGAAGATTTGGATTTCTTTCTATCATCAATGGCCCATGCCAGTCTCGGTAGCGTGGGAGGAGGTACTTGTTGGGAAGTCGATGATGGGTTATTTAATACAACCAGAATAAAGTCGTGAGACGTATTGTCAACGAAGGTGAGTTACAGCACTCTTGGGTTACTGAGTTTTATTGTAGATTTATCTTGATAGCGATTACAATGATCTTAGCGTGGCAGCCAGTCTCCCCTCTCTCCTTACTCTGCCCTAATTGTGCTCTAGGGAATTCTCTTATCCCCTTCTCTCCCTTTCTGATGTGAAGGGCTTCTCTCTCCCATTATATACAGGTGGGAAAGGATGTTTAGGTAAGGTAGTAGTGTCTAATCGATCTCCTGTGGGCTTCCACGTGTTTGAATACATCATGAGTTTCTTGCTTGTTTAGACTACGAGGATATTTTGAAAAACATCATATGTTAGGATTCTTGATAGTCTGGGACAACAGACTGTGTACAGATATCATGTGAAATCAGACACTACATCCTGTACATTGTGTTATGAGATATATACTAATGCCTATATAATATCTACACCAGGACACATAACCTGGGCCCTTCAGATTACTTTCACAGTCTATGGTACTCCAGGAATTGTTGCAAGGCTCTGAGGCGAGAATAATAATAACTAGACCTTTAACTTTCCTAAGGACTATCGCTAGTCTCCATCAACTGTTTCATAGTGACCCTGATCCCACTGACGAGATGTGGATTTTTTTTTTTTCTGTCAGCAATAATCCATGGTAGGACTAGTAACCTGGGCCCTTCAAATTCCTTGCGCAGTCTCTGGTTCTCCTGAAATCGCTGGGAGACTCTGAGACCAGAATAATAATAATGAGGCACATAGTTTTATTGTGTACCCGTGGTAGGGACGCTTTGCCATTTTTTTGCTTTTTGCTGTTTGTTGCAGCTTAATGGCCATCACCCAGTAAGAGGGGCTTTAAGCCAAACAAAACAATAAACAATGACACTATCAAAACAGAACCAGGGCAGGAGGAAAGACGATTGTTCTAAAGAGCCAAACGAACAGGTAACATAAAATAAATTGCTCAAAGGTGGGCAAGGTCAGTCGTTCGACCCCTGACAATCAAGGTAGACGGAATGCCCACACCCAGGTTGTTCACCCAGAGAAGATTGTGCATGGTCTTCCAGTATGACCTCCTAAACTGGAAAGACCAGATGTGGGTGCCTAGAGCCAGAAGGTGTTGGAAAACAGAGACCTCGAGCTGGTGGTCACATTCCTTCCTTGAGTGCAGGGTGAGATGGGCCACCCTTCAAAGCTGGAGGAGGAGAGGTCTTAACGATGCTCACCTTGGCTGAGGAGTTGGTGAACACATCCTCGGCTGTAGAAGCAGAGTCAGAAGAGTCCTGCCCCTCTTCATGCGCTGACGACTGGTGATGGATGCCAGTAGGACTAAAACTGTATTCATGGTTTGGTACAGAGCTGGGTAGATACTTAAAGACAGGTAGTTGAGCCAGTTTAATGGGGCATCCAAATGCAGCTGCTTCTGTGGTGTCTTTTGGGAAACAATAGGCTGCAGCAGGAAGGCCTGATGCTCCCAATAATGACATGAGCACAGAACTTGGGAAAGACATGGTGAAGCAGCCCATTCTGCTCAAAGATCTTGGGGAAAAGACTGCACACTGCTCCCTTTTCACACCCACAAAAAGCCCTAGGAGTTGCAATGCACATCTCGATGATGGTGTTAACCTCTCCAGGACTCACAGGACCCCTGACCTGGCATCCACGGGCCGAATGGCACTGCTGAACATGGGTAGAACCCTGCACGGCAACCCCCCCCCCCAGCCCAATAACATTTCGGATCTCAGGACCCTTAAGCCCCCTCCAGACAATCGAGCACAGCCCGGCGCCGCCCGGCGCAGGGCTAAGTATGCGGGCTCACTTGTTTTGTTGTCCAAATGAACAGTTGGTGGCTGGGCCAGTCACAGCCGGGCAGGAGCTAGAGCAGGTCGACTGGGCCGCGTGCAGTACGATAATTATGGTGCCTAGCAAGAAGGATCGCAAGTTTATAGCACTGTGTAGCATAATAATTGCTACGTGCATGTAGAAGAAAAGGAACAAAGTGCAAAAAGTCATGGTGTAAAGACTGGTTAATTAAAAGAAAACAGCTGGGAAGTCATGCTACGATATTACGTGAACTGGAAGCTGGGAATAGGAATGACTTCATAAACACATGAGAATGGACCCAAACACATTTCATAGACTCCTAGCTAAAGTGAAACCCGTTATAAGCAAGCAGGACACCAATATGAGCGCTAGCATTCCAGCAGAAGTGCGACTAGAGGTTACCCTCACATTTCTCTCTACTGGATGTAGCTACACGTCTCTTCAGTATACAATGAGAATATCCAAGCAGAGATTGTCACAAATAATACCTGAAACGTGTCAAGCAATATATCAAGTGCTACAGGATGAATACTTGCAGGTGAGATCGTTTGTAGTTAGTCGACCCAATTAATGGTTTGCCTACATAACACTCATTTATATAAACAGGAAGTCGTGACACTGGAGTAAGGATACTGGCAAGAACCAAAGACACAAATACTCACATCGTTTATTATACAACTCACCGTATCGTGTCATTCAGTGCAACTGTTGGCATTGGGCGAGTCGGGTGCACTTGGCGTAGGTATCAGCTGTTAGTGACAGTCACGTGCGATTCCAATAATGTTCCATGACTATCAGTATGAAATGCATACCCACATATTTGTCAGAGGCTCACACCATGATGGATAAGGATACATTAAGTAGTGTTCGGTTTCTTTCTGCATATAATTTTTACTACAATAATAACTACAAAAGAAGCTGAGTTAAATGAAGGGGGTAACGCTGCCATCCACACGTACACGAACGAGTTACCTTGAGTTCCAAAGACCCCAGTGTGGTAAATAACTAAGTTAACAATATATAACATGATTTATATAATTATTCATTACGAAAATTTTAAATTAATAACAACATTACAATTTGATTTAGTAAATATTTCGTAGTCAACAACCCGGTCTTTCATAACATACGTCATGACCAGGCTGGTGTCACTGGACATTTGCCAAACTGACGTACAATACGTGACACATGGATTGTCCACGTAATTGCTGATAGACACCGCCATTATAAATTAAACTACATTAGATTAGACAATTATTACATATTGCCAATTAGTATGTACTGTGCATGACCGTCACCACAAATTTTCCCTAGTATTTGATTATCACCCTTGTATATAATCCAGACCTATGTAGTATGCAGTGCATACTAGTGACCATAACTGTAAACATGAAACCAAGAGGACAACAGTTATTTCCCCTGGGAAAATCTCCAATTAGATCCCTATATGCTTCCATACAGGATGTAATAAACATAATTTAAATGCATCACCTGATTTTCGAAAGCACACAGCGGTATTATGGTTATTATTGCTATACAGGGTGTAACATATATGATCAGTTGTGATATTATTCACCACCCTGAAACAATAAACGTAGGCCTAAACATGTCATTCTATAATCGTCGTAGACGAGGAAAGCTTCCCTAACTTACCCAGAAAAAGAATATCATGGATTAGTTTCTGAGCGCATATTTTGTTATCGTCAGACATCTGTCGTAGATCATTTGCTACAACAGTAGCAAAGTCCGTATTTGCATCGGTAACTTCCGTGGATGAAGACAGCTCCCGTAGTTGGTGGAGTGCTACTTGCAGGACATTGTCCGTTTCATCACAAACCCTTTTCCTCGATCTACTACCACTTGTTGACGGTGTTGGACAGGGGTCACGCGTATCCTTAATTGATGTGCCAGTCGTAGAAAATGAAGTACCAATCGCTGTACGGATGCAGAAAGGGTGTCCGTAGGAAAGGCTGCAGTGGAGGTGACAGTTGTTACAACGGGAGCTGCTGTAGCATCAGGTCCCTGATGTTCCCGCAGTCCCGGATCGTTGGAACAAAAAGACATGAAATTAGGGTTGAAAACACACACACACACACACACACACACACACACACACACACACAAAAGGGTGTTGTCAGGGAAAGGTCGTGGCCCTGGTAACGTTGGTAGAGGTTGACAAATAGTAATTGTATGGTTGATTACAAAGTGCAAAGTGTAAATAGATTGACTATACCTGGGTTGCTAATTTTTAATGGAGTTATAACGTAATATGGTAAATTCGAATGGCAACATACAATAATCTCAAAGCTGTTACATATTATTACAAAATTGACTTGTGTTGCTAAATGTTATATTTGTAATACATTGATTTCTATGTTGGAGTTTTGCTTTATATTAAATGACCTTAAATAAATGCATTATAATGAAAGCAACCTAAGTATCCTCTGACTAAACATATCACATAAGTACCATATTACGAAAGTACAATGAGGCATCATTTACAAAGGTAACCAGGCCTTCAATGCACACACTCCGTATCAGACAGAATATTATTTTGTCCTCGCCTCAACACTCAGTACCAGACAGAATATTATTTTGTCCTCGCCTCAACACTCAGTACCAGACAGAATATTATTTTGTCCTCGCCTCAACACTCAGTACCAGACAGAATATTATTTTGTCCTCGCCTCGGCAGGATAAAAACTAAATCACCAGTACAACACGCATAGCCCCCCCCCCCCAAAAAAAAAAGGAGGGGGGTATAGTTTGATACAATCTGTTTATTTGTACGGGCACTCATGTCGTGCACATTTTGATGTGTGCTATGACGTAATCTAATTAATAGAAACAACTTTCCCCAATACCATTTCCGTCGGACATGAATACTAAACGATATATGGGTTACTTTACTTCAGGTTACGTTAGCTTAGGTTAAAATACATTACGTAGGATATGTTAGGTATTCCGATGGTTTAGTATGTTATTCCTACGGATTTGACCTTCAGTTCTGACATAACATGTTTGGTTTACACCTGGTAGATTAAGTCAGCTTATTTAAGTTAGGCTGGTTAGTAGGTATATACCAGTATTAACCCCTACACCGCGGGGTTGTCGGAGGCGCGCCGGGCCCTTCCCGCGGGGATATTCGTGCTCCAACTGACTTTTTAAAAATATTTGCCAAAAATCAGTTATTAGTCCTAGAATATTATAATTACATTTGCTTATGGCACATACCTTCAGCTTCCTGGGATGTTTTTTTTTAGCACTCGTCGACTACCGTAGGACTTGTGGAGACTTCTGAAGTTGGGTAACTAAGTCTCCACTTTACACTTCCCGAAATCTCCTATTCTGAATACCACTGTCAGATATTATCACTAGAAACACTATTCAATGATTTCCAAGTAGTTTGGAATCCATACTCCAAAATAATAACACTGTGAAAGCAATGTAAAATATGAGCGCGTACGAGCCTTCCACTCCCACTAATTCGCCGCTGGTATTCTGTCATTTCTTACTCATATACACATTCACACTTTATTATTTCTAGTACTTTATTACACTTATATATATCTACAGTCCTTTACCGCTTCCCACACGATGTTTATTAGGGGTAGAGGTCACAGGGCCTCATATAATAGGCGCAAAAGCGGCAGAAATGGAGGAGCGTTATTTCACCGTGAAGGACGAGAGCGAACTGACTGCGGTAGCCAACAGTTGAAAATGTCAGCTGGTAATGTATATGCTAAGAAATAAATCATAGGAAATCTAGACAATACATCATAAATGTTTTTTTTTTTTAATGCATGGAAGAAGGAACCAAAGGCCACGGGCCTGCATTCCGTTCCTTCCAAGAAAAAGCAAAAACAGTACAAAAGAAAGCCAAATTCAAGATCCGCTCAATTCGAGATGAATATAAATATCACTCAGGCTTCTCCCTTCCCTTCTTATATACATTTATATTACGAGGGTAGCTCATACGGCATATTTCACGGAAAAAAAAAAGCATGGGAAATTAGCAAACGAGTGCAGGTTGGATGTTGCCAAGCGATAATTAGCCAATTCCAGGTGT
>JAGKTI010030000.1:0-12510 GCA_018397915.1 Birgus latro
TTTCAGCTCCGTTCCACGTACCAACACACCAGTAGCGCGTTGTTGTCAATTCCAAATCAGCATGGATCGATCGATGTCTGCATACTTACGACTAAACATCACCTTCCTCTCCACGTTTCATTTGGTTTTCGAAGCGAAATCAGCTGTGTACTGCTTTAGTTTGTCTTGGGATTTCTTGATATCAAACAAGGTAGAGCGAGGGAGATTGAATTCACGACGAATCCGTGATGTCGGCCACCCGGCATCCATCTTTTCCAATACCCTTCCCTCTTGTTTTCCAGAGTCAGAACCACTTTCTTCCTCTTCTCAGGTCGCGGGGCCATCATCACACACATGAAGAAGAAGGTGAAGAGCAGCATCAAGCCCTGCAGGAAGTAGGGTATCACCACAAAAGCAATCACTTCGGCCGCCATTATCGGAGCTGTTCACGAGGCAACAACTGGGTGGGAAATGGGACCGACAGACAGGCGCCACGTGCGTAAACACAGCCGATCGGTGCACGCGGGAAATTCAAACTGACGCAGTCCAAAAAAATCAGTTCCCCCCCCCCAATTTTTGGGCATTTTTGTGGGGAGCCCACGAAATCCGAGTAGTGGGGGAGTCCGAGTATTGGGCGTCCGAATAATAAGGAGATTACTGTATGTATATATATATATATATACAGTATATATATACAGTAATCCCTCTAATATCCGGACGTCCAATAACCAGACATACTCACTAACCGGACATTCTGGGCTGCCCAACCCCCAAAATGGAAAAAAAATCCGAAAAAATCGATTAATTTTAGATTTTTTTGGACCGCGTCAGTTTGAATTTCCCGCGCTCGCCGATCCCCTCTGTTTACACTCGTGACGCCACTGTCGGTCGACATCACCCACTCCCCTCCTTCCTCGTGAACAACTCCGAAAATGGGGGCCGAAGTGATTGCTTTTGTGGTGATACCCTACCTCCTACAGTGCTTGATACTGCTCTTCACCTTCTTCATCATGTGTGTGATGATGGCCCCGCCTCCTGAGAAGAGGAAAAGAGTGGTTCTGACTCTGGAGAAGAAGAGGCAGATATTGGACAAGGTGGACGCCGGCTGGTCAACAGGGCGCATCTTACGTGAGTTCAACCTCCCTCGCTCCACCTTGTTTGATATCAAGAAGTCCCGAGACAAACTACAGCAGTACACGGCTGATTTCGCATTGAAGACCAGACGAAACACTCAGAGGAAGATGATGTTTACTCCTAAGTATGCAGACATCGATCGCTCCACGTTGATTTCATATCGACAACAACTTGCTGCAGGTGTGTTGGTACGTGGAACGGAGCTGAAAGCTGCTGCTGAGAAGTTCACAAGGCTCCATGGATCGTCACTAGACCACACGGGAATTTACTGTTGTGTACAGTGCAGTGAAGTGATGTTATTCCAGTTATAAAAAAAAAAACTTGGTGAAAGTGTTGGTGAGAAGTGCTGGTGATTCTCAAGTGGAAAGGTGTGTCAGGTGCAACGTCTTCCTGTCAGAGTCTGAGATGATAGAGTGGGTTATTACATCAGGACGGCTGCTTTTTGTTCGTAAGTACCCAAACTTCATGCCCAACCTGTTTTCATCATGCTGTACATGTGTTAAAATATTACCGAAAATGTTAATCATAATTTCCTGCTTGCTATTTAATTTTTCCATGCATGGTTCTTAAGCAAAACAGCTAGAAAAAAGGTTGAAGCAGTGAATTTCATGTCCGGTCCTAACCTAACCTATGGTTACCATAAAGATTTTCATGCCTAACCTGTTTTCATCATGCTTTACATGTGTTAAAAAATTACCGAAAATGTTAATCATAATTTCCTGCTTGCTATTTAATTTTTCCATGCATGGTTCTTAAGTAAAACAGCTAGAAAAAAGGTGGAAGCAGTTAATTTCATGTTCGGTCCTAACCTAACCTAACCTATGGTTACCATAAAGATTTTCATGCCTAACCTGTTTTCATGATGCTGTTAATGTGTTAAGAAGTTACCCTAAATGTTAATCATAATTTCCTGCTTGCAATGTAATTTATCCATGCATGGTTCTTAAGTAAAACAGCTAGAAAAAAGGTTGAAGTTGTTAATTTCATGTCCGGTCGTAACCTAACCTAACCTATGGTTACCATAAAGATTTTCATGCCTAACTTGTTTTCATGATGCTGTTAATGTGTTAAGAAGTTACCCTAAATGTTAATCATAAATTCCTGCTTGCAATTTAATTTTTCCATGCATGGTTCTTAAGTAAAACAGCTAGAAAAAAGGTTGAAGCAGTTAATTTCATGTCCCGTCCTAACCTAACCTAACCTATGGTTACCATAAAGATTTTCATGCCTAACCTGTTTTCATCATGCTGTACATGTGTTAAAAAATTACCCTAAATGTTAATCATAATTTCCTGCTTGCTATTTAATTTTTCCATGCATGGTTCTTAAGTAAAACAGCTAGAAAAAAGGTTGAAGCAGTGAATTTCATGTCCGGTCTTAACCTAACCTAACCTAACATTGTGTTAATCATAATTTCCTGCTTTTAATTTAATTCTTTCATGCATGGTTATTAAGTGCACCAGCTATGAAAAAGGTTGAAGCAGTGAATTTCATGTCCGGTCATAACCTAACCTAACCTAACCAAACCTAACCTAACTTAACCTAACCTAACCATTTTTCTGGTAGCATTTAACATCATTTACTGTATTTGATGCTTTGTATCCAATAATTTAGTGCATAAAATGTGAGAAAAGATGATTTCCATGTCCGATACTTACTTATACTATGCTGGCAAGTTCTGAGCTCCTATGACTCACTCACCCCTAAATCATCATTTTTTGGTTAAAATTCAATAAATTCATGCTATGTATGCATTATTTATGTGAAAAGGGACCTAAATAAGTGCTATACATGTCCACTAGGGAGGTAGGAAGGTAGTTTTCTGATTTAGGTTAGGTTAGGTTAGGGTCATGAAAAACCAGTGCTGGAGCTTCAGGACTAATATCCGGACAAAACCAATATCCGGACATGCCTTTGGCTCTATTACGTCGGATATTAGAGGGATTACTATATATATATATATATATATATGAGTATATATATATACAGTAAAACCTCGATATAACGGACTTCAGTAGACCGGAATTCGCTTTTATCGGACTCGAGGAGCTACCAGACTAAACTTCTATATATCGGAAAAAGTCCAATATAGCCAGAAAGCAGTCCGGACTGCCTGACTACTTCAGCTATGTTCACCACAATAAGACAAGTAAAAGACATGTTTTTCAGTGCACAGTACAGTATTATTTTTATACCATTTGATTAATGTAGTGAAGGTATAACACAGTACAATACTGCAATGGTGGTGAAAACCACTGATGCAATCCGGACTAATGTCTGATATATCGGAAAAAGTCCGGATTAGTAGGGGTAAGTCCGGATGTCGCTTTTATTGGAAAATCGCATTTCGGACTGGCCTGAGCCCCAATTAGTCCGTTATAGTGAGGTCTTACTGTACTGTATATACAGTAAACCCTTCACAAGTCGAACTTTTAGAAGACGGAATCTTCGCTTAGACGAACTCAGGCTGAGACCACGTATGTAAGTAGACCGAAATGCGGAGGTAAGGGGACAAATGGCGCCAGGCGGACACATGGCGCCAGTGTGCTGCTTGCCTTTGGAGACGGTAGTTGCTGCTCCATTCTTACTGTCATCTAGTACTGACCAGTGCTCTCCTTTTGCCTTCTGCCTTGCCATGGAAGGTTCAAAGCTTAAAAGAAGTGATACTGGCACCTCTAGTCATAAAGGAATGAAGCGTAAAAAAAAAAAAAAATGTGTTTGTGTGACTTAGTGTTAAGTGATAATTAAAGTTCAGTATTATTATTACTGCAAGTTTTACATTGCAGTCTATTATAGTGATTACATTTAAGTTTAGTTCTTAATGTAGAGTGAATTAAACTGTGGGTACTGTTTAGAATTTACATTAAAATGTGAACTCAGCCATCTCCACCACTTCAGTCTCCAAAACAAACTGCCTTTAACGAAAGGTGAATTAGGTGCACTGAATTCTTTCTTTTTTTTTCTTTCTTTATTCATTTATACACTGTATATGCTCCTTTACTTTTGTGTTGAAAAGACAAGTAATAAGTATTGTTTTTGCAATTTGGAGGGTGAAAATTCATCTCCAACACATGCTGCCGACAGGTGTGATTGATTTTCTACCAATTAACCACTTCAGTACTGTGACGTCTATTTCTGCTTCATTTACACTTCCTGCAGCCGATTTTATGGCACTCAGGACTGGACTCTTGCACTGAAGGGGTTAATGAAGGATGTACCAACCCCGTGCACTTCCACAGATCCTCCCTACACTGACCAAAATCGTCTGGTGGCAGCAAGAACAAAATGAAAATACACTCGGCAGTGAAGTGGTTAAAGTTATATTAAATGCACTAAATTGTTTTTTGTCATAACTTATTTATTTATAGGCTACATTCTCCTTTAATTTAGTGTTGAAAGGACAAGTAATAGATATTGCCTTGGCAATTTTGGGGGGTGAAAATTCGGTAAGACGGAAAATTCAGTAATTCGAACCAGGGTAGTGTCCCATATAATTCGACTTGTGAAGGGTTTGCTGTATATTTAATTTTAAATCAACTCTAGATTTTATTAATATTAAGGACATCTCTTGTTGTGAAGGAAGAAATGGAGTTAGTTTCGAACCTCTACAGTTGAAAAATGTCTCCCAAATTGAGTAAAACAAGTTGATGGTACTGAGAGTATTATTGTGCTTATGTGCCTTGACACATCAGCCACAAGTTTGGGTATTACTTTGACTGCTAGGATTTTTCATGACTGAACAGATTGTTTGGTGTCAGCTTGAATATAATTTGTAGCTGTACTAGTTAATGCTTGTTTTTGATCTTCATTTTGTTGAGTTGAAAGAGCAATGTTGTAGATACACATCATACATTAATCCTTTTCAATACATTTTGTTTGGGGCCAACAGATGTTTTACTGAGCTTAATGAAGACCTCATATTGTGAAGGAATTAGGAATACTCGCCATTAGCCCCTTTAATAAAAAAGGCATCCTTTATGTTTTATGCTTGCTACTGCCAGGTGATATGTCCTTGGAATGAAGGTAAAAAGGCATCCTTTATGTTTTATCCTTGCTTCTGCCAGGTGATATGTCAGCTTATAGATGACACCTTGGAATGAAGGTCTCAGTTGTCAGTATTGTCATTCCATCCATAACATGTGTGTCCTTAACATGTTTCATATATGATATGCATAACTGTTTATCAGGCCCAAGTAATTTGCATAATAGGAGTAGAACACTCATAATGCACGATGCAGACCCCAAATGGCCACTGTGGCATTTCTGGCTGTTGGATGCAGCCTTCCTTCCTGTATTGTGCAGCAGTAACCTGTCCACTCCCTCCTCTCTTCAGTCCAAACACAGCTGTCATTCATTTTAGATACAAGAAGTGTGTAGGAGTATGCAGCCAGAGCATGTGCCTGGCTCAAGGTAGATCGACACGACCTGTATATTCCTGGGTCACTCTTTGGCAAAGTGTAGCACCTGTTAGCCCACCAAAAAAGTAGTTGGTGGATGGTTACCATCATCCCACGAGGTATTACCATGGAAATGACATGGGGACAAGGCCTAGTAACTGGTCTTGCACAACACTTCCAAGTGGGGAAGTTAGCCACATTTACCAAGTACAGTAGTCAGTGTCTAGGCTTAAACTACAGTCATGTTGCAAATTACATGAGGGGTACATTTCCAAGGCCTCACATCAAGCCAGAAATCTCATATAGCCAAAACACCCTACTTAACACCTTGTAAATTGCCCCTAAACTTTAAAAATGTATGTATTATTAGAACAGCAGAATACAGTACACTTAATTCATAGCTTTTTATTTATTCATTTATTTTTTTTTTTTTATAAAGGAGCTGAAGTTTGTCTGGCATTTCCTTACAAGTCTGTTAATCATAGTAATTAATCGTCCCGTCAACTTAGCATGGTACTGTATAGCCTTGTTTTTCACCAATACTTGTACTTGTTTATTAAAAATACCACCAGTCAACATAATTTACAAATGTTGGGTGACAATAAACACAAACTCAAATACATTAGTGTATTTACATATATTTTTAAAAAATACCAGAAAGACAAATGAAGGAATGTCTGCTGCCAGTGACCATGTAGCAGTCCACTCACCTTGATACATGGGCACACAGTGGCATTAGCAACAATCACAGTGTTGCCAGATGGCATCCTATAAAATTGGCTATAGTAAGCACAAGAAATGGCTAGAAACTGGCTAAGCTGAAACTTATAGGACTAAAAATATGGCTAACTCTTCAGTGCACACATTTTCACATTACCACAACATCATCGTCGTCATTTTCTTCAGAGTATGATGATGAGGGTGTTCCTGGTTCATTTTTATTTCTTTATTTATACTTACAACCTGAGGTTGCAAGACTGCATAACAATTTAGCATTGGTATTTTGACAGTACTTATAATGAACATTGTTTTAATTGTTAGGAACTTTGTTTACTTAAATCCAGTCACAGTATATGTTCTCTTGCTGCCATTGCCTGCTAAATTTCTGTGTGCGTGATTGTTACTAAGGCATCTGTCCAGTAATTAGATGCAACTAAAAAGTGAACATATTGGTCTTAACTTGCACTCACATGCAGTTCTTGCTTGCATAGGCGGCACTTTAACTGAAACACAAGACAGCCACACGAAAGCGTACGGACAGAGTGAAGTTGCTTGCAAGAGTATGTCATGTCCAGATGGCCCAGTATGACACTGCCCTCCACCGTTTTCGTCACGCACACCTCCCCAGCTTAGATTTTATTCTAGATTTGTATGGTTACTTTAAATGGTGGACATATTTTCCAGACAGCTAAATTTTGAGTAGACATAACCAGATTATTGCTTTGATGCTTAATTTTTCAAAATGAGTAGAAAATTGCCATACCTTCGAGGTTTTGGCAATGTTTTTCGGCTATCGCCTAGGTACATTTCAAGCTAGATGTAGAAAAAAATTAGCTAAATCTATCCAAAAAATGGCTTATCTGGCAAACTGCGGCAGTATGTGCATGGCTGGTCTTGCACCCGCCATCCTCCGCACCGCGCCGCTCCTTCTCAGTACACACACCACTCTTTGCACATTGTCAAAACAGTTATACAGTAAGTTCCATTTATTTATAGGACTAATATTTTTTATGAATCAAATATATATAATTTTGGTAAGAACAAACTCATGGGGATGAAGTAAGGACCAGATGGAAAGAATATTTTGAAAGCCTGATGAATGGGAATGGAGAGAGCAAAGCGTCTGTTAACATGATTGGTTTTTGAGGTGTACAGAATGGGAATGGAGTGCCAGGAAACATGACACTAGCAGAGATGAAGAATGCTGTGAAGCTGCTGGAAAATGGGAAAGCAGCTGGGGTTGATGAGGTATATGCATAGTTGATTAAGTGTAGTGGAGAGAGCAAATGAAGTGCTTGTTGGAGAAGGCATGGATGAGTTAAACAGTGCCAGTAGAGTGGAAAAAGGCAGTGATTGTATCCCTGTGCAAAAATAAAGGTGAACGAAATGAGTTCAAGAATTATCGTGGCTTAAGTTTATTGAGTGTGGTAGGGAAGGTATATGGAAGAATTGTTATAGAGAAAGTAAGAGAGACATCAGAGGTCCTAGTGAGTGATGAACAGAATGGCTTTAGGAGTGGCTGAGGATGTGTGGATCAAATATTTGCAGTAGGACAGACAGTGGAAAAGGCATGTGAGAAGGACTATAAGGTGTTTATGGCATTTGTGGATCTGGAAAAAGCATACGACAAAGTAGACAGAGAAAGATTGTGGAAGGTTTTGCTCATATACAGTGTAGATAGTAAGCTGCTAGGTGCTGTCGAGTTTTTGTGATGGTTGTGAGGCATGTGTAAGGGTAAATGGGCATCTAAGTGAATGGTTCACAATCAGTGTGGGTGTGCAACAAGGTTGTGTGTTGTCCCTTTGGTTGTTCAATGTATAAATGGATGGGGTAATGAGAGAAGTAAAATCACAAGTAATAGAGAGGGGGATGGCGTTGGTAATGAATGGTGATGGATGGATTATCTCAAATTTGTTGTATGATGGTAATGCAGTGCTACTAGTAAATTTCGGACAAGAGCTTGCAGAGTTTTGTTGATGTCTGTGAGCATCGTGCCTTGAGAGTAAATATAAACAAAAGTAAAGTGATAGTTACTGAGAGAGAAGGTGACTCCCAGTGTGATGTTACAGTGAATGGAGAGAGACTGGAATTGGTGAGAGAGTTCAAATACCTGGGTGGAACTGGTGAGAGAGTTCAAATACCTGGGTACAGTGATAGAAAAGAGAGGAAAATGTGCAAAAGAAGTGGAGAGTAGAGTGACACAAAGAAGGAAAGTAGCTGGTGCAATGAAGGCCTTGCTAAAAAAGCAGAGACTTGAGTGTTGCAGCTGCACGAGGCTTACATGAAGGAGTTTTAGTGCTAACATTAACATAAGGATGTGAGCCTATGGTGTGGCATGAAAATGAAAAGTCAAGAGCAAGAGCAGTGGAGATGGGACTGCTGAGGAATGTATGTGGAGTACAGTGAGTGGATAGGATACAGAAAAATGTGATTCATGGAAGATGCGGAGTAAGGAAGTCTGTGGACACCAGAATCGAAGAGGGTGTACTGAGATGGTATGGTCATGTGGAGAGAATGGATGACAATAGAGTGGTGAAAAAGGTATATCTGAGTGAATTTGAAGGAGGGAGGAGGTAAGGTAAGCAAAGAAGCAGGTGGAAGGATATGGTGGATGAGTGTGTGAGGAAGAGAGGTATGGAAGTTAATGAGGCTGAAGGACTGATACGAGGCTGAGATGGCTGGATGAATTTTGTGCGGAGAATCGCATAACCAGGGATTTGGCACCCCTTTTTAACGTGACCATGTCTGGATTGACTCTGTCAGATAGGTATATGTGAAGCTGCAGAACATGGTGATATTTTTTTGGCCTATTGGATGTAGCCAGGATTCCATGGGCTTGAATGATGAGCGAATGGAATTGTTACCCATTGAATTGGGCAGACTTAGGCTGCCTGGACATTGCTGCTTCTCACCCTGCCCTAGGATGGGAAAGAAGTCCGGATGATGATGATGATACAACTTGTTGTGAATCAAGACTCAAGACTCGAGTGAGATGTTGTCAGTAGGATGGACTCGTGAAGACAGAGAAGCAGGGAGGTGCATGTAGTGGCTGGTGCACTGTGGCTGGCAAGTGAACCTAGAAGTGGCGCAGTATTTGAATTTTTAACCTGCGCCCTCACTGAAATTAAATATTAGAATATTAAATAACTGGACAGTACAGTATTTTAAATAGCATATAGTCAAAATTGCATAAGTTAAATTTGTAAAATTTGCTACACAACAGTACTGCGAGGTCTGTTGAAAAATGAACAGAACTTTTTAAATAGCACACCTAGCTAGCTAGCTTAGTGTGATTGCGACGGGAGCACTGTGTAGCTGCAGCTTTGAGCTTTAGTCTAACACTGGTTGCATCACATCAACTAGCCAGCTTAGTGTGATTGTGATGGGAGCACTGTGTAGCAGCAACTTTGAGCTTTAGTCCAACACTAGCTGCATTGCACCATGTCACTTGGTCATCGAGGTATATGCACTTGAGCGAACATGTGTTTGGTGCACATGGTGAATTTTCTTTTATCTCTTCTATCTTCTGAAATCAGTGACCTTTCAGGGTGAATTTCAGTTTTTTTTTTTTTTTTTTTTTTTTGGTGGGGGGGGAATCTGCAGGGACCAAATCTGGAGTAGGGTGGCTAGGGGATGATAGTTGTAATGTGCTTCACCAAATAGTCACAGATAAGGAGCAGTGTGTGAGCAGGTGCATTGTCATGGTGCAACATCTAGGTTATGTTTGTCCATGCCTCAGGCCTCTTCCTTCACACTGCCTCCCTCAAATGCTTCAGGACGTCCAAGTAATACTCTTTATTGACTGTCTTACTACATGGAACAAACTCATGATGAATGATGCTCATTAAAAAAAAAAAAATCACATTTGAGTGACTCTGACATGCTTTTTTGGGTTGTGGTGACGATGTTCCAACCCACTGTGACAACTGTCCTTTTGTATCGACATCATAGTTGTACACCCACATTTCGTCACCTGATATGACATCTTTCAGGGAGTTTTCAACTTGATGCATCTTAAGTTTTTTGGTTAAAATCATTTGACATAAACTTTTACAGATGCCTATTTCTTTGGAAACTTCAAGGACAGCGAGGCGACAGTTTTCACAGATTACAGCACACACTTTCTCAGTGTGATCATCGTCTCTTGATGTGGAAGGTCATCCAGATTTGGGATCATCTTTGGTGGATGCTCTTCTCAATTTGAATAATTGGAACCACTTGTGACATTGTGTACAGCTCAAACAGTCCTCCCCATGAGCTTGTTGCAACATTTGAAAAGTCTCCATAAAAGTTTTTCTGAAGTTGATACAGTTTCATGCAAACACATTGCTCTTCAGGATCCTTCATTGTTCAGTTTGCAACAAATTGCCAGTTGCACTAAACACGTTCACTCAAGTGCATGTACTATACCTCAGTGACTAAGTGACATTCCATGATGGGGCTAGTGTTAAACTAAAGCTCAAAATTGCCGCTACACAGCACTCCTGTCGCAGTCACTCTCCGCTGGCTAGTTGGTGCACTATTTAAAAAGTTCAGATTCTTTTCAGACAGACCTCGTATTGACACATGCTGTATCTCCTATACAGAACTATACCTCCTCCTCTTGGGAACTATACCTCCTCTATATTTGCTGCATCTCACCATGTGGAAGGACCCAGTTTTGACCCTGGTTAGGCATGTCTGCCATAGGAAGGCAGGTGCTTGCTTGTGGTCAATGGGTCTGCTTGACCAGACAGACTGGGGTAGAGTAGCAGCAGCAACATGTGTTAATACATGCATTTATCAGTGTGTTTCTAGGCATCCCTATGAAGGTTTGATACTTTTCAGGCCAATTTTCTGAATGTTATGGCAGACTGAGGGAGGTCTGTAGGGATGACATTGGGGAAAGTAATGAAAAAATTCCTTTTTTCCTATGTTGTTTCCATAACATGTGTTTCTGTAACATATACAGTATGCCTGGTGTTAGTCAAAGTGGCATTTTACAGAAGGAATGACTGCACACTGAGTGGAATAATTACAAGTACAGTACATTCACTTTCTTCACTCATGAAGGTGCCTTCCTCTTAACAACAAGAACAACAATACTGTGAAATGAATGCAGGACATTGTGTATATTACCAAGGTTCCATCTCTGCATTTCCAGGTTTTTGGTGGAGCATAATTTGGTGGACTGCCTGGTAACAACTGCTGGTGGAGTGGAGGAGGACCTTATAAAGTGCTTGGCCCCCACTTACATTGGAGACTGGTATCTGAAGGGGCGGGATCTTAGGGCTCGGGGGCTGAATCGTATTGGGAATCTCATTGTTCCAAATGATAACTACTGTAAATTTGAGGACTGGGTGATGCCAAAGTTAGATACCATGTTGGAGGAGCAGAACACCAAGGTAGGGGTTGTTTTGTGTTGATTTAGTGGTTTTGTCAGCAGCTTAGGAGGCTAGCACTTCTTTCTTTGCACTTATTTACTTACCAAACCATATCATTCTCTTGTCTGTAATTGATGTATTTCATTACAGATTGCATAAATTATATAAAAGAACATATTAACCTACATAAATTATATAAAGGAACATATTACCACAACCTTCCATATACAGTATATAGAAGTAAACTGGTAAGCAGGTGCTTGTGAGCCCTCTGGGCTGTCAAGGATATTGGTCTACAGTATGCAAGCTTCCTAGGGCTACTGCCACTGCCAGTTTTACTTTTTAAAAAATCAGTAGATTGAAAAATAAATCAAATCAAACACTTCAAACTAATACTGTCATTGAGGCTGAAGCCAGAACCCATACAGTGGGAGCTTCTCACCTTTCCCTATGTGCGACTGTGACATGGTTATTTCATAGTACTGTATGCAATTTACCCCATATAAATCAACTTCACGAGCATACATCCTACCTCATATGAGTAGGATATTTAACAGCACGCCACTAATTTTCTTGTAGGAACAGTGTCACAAAGTTATTATGGGATACAACTATTAGGCATTATATCTCATCCCCACTCCCAAGTTTGAGCCTAGAAACAAAGGAACGGTAGCTACTATGAATAAAGTTCATGCACTTCCTGCTCCATTTACCATGGCATTAGCACCCAAGGATGCTCAGAGCTATCTAGATTTTTTTCTTCTTCTGTATTCTGTACTGTATACTTTGTGGTAGGTGAGGACGCTCACCATCCACTCACTCGATGTAGTGCAGCTCTCAGGTGTCTGCTCTTTCCTCTCCTTCCTTCCGCTTCTGTCTTTCTTGACTTCATTCTTTCCTCGTCCTTCTGCCTCCAG
>JAGKTI010030001.1:0-12509 GCA_018397915.1 Birgus latro
CCATCTGCACTTCACCTTTCCAATTACTTTCTTAAGTTACCTTCCAGAAAAATGATGGTGTTTGTGAAAGAGGCAGGGGCAACAAGGAATAAACCTAGTATAAACAGAAAGACTACTTGAATAAAAGGATGAATCAGAGAATAAGCATAATTAGAACTGACTGACACCTTCCAAAATGGGGTAAGAGTAAATACGATTATTGTGATTAATATTAGCTGAGACAGTGGAAGAAATGGTTATAAACGCTGCATATATAAGGTGAATATTAGATTCCAGTTAGTGTTGAAAGGGCAGATGAAAACAAGTGAATATTGCCGGAGGGAATATGCAGCAATGAAGCACAATGGAAGACAGTAGTGAGAGAAAAAGACGATGAGAGAATGACTAGGTAAAGGAAGATATTCTGAGTGAAATGCTAACTGGATGAAAGCTTCAAGGTGTGTGTGTGCATGAAGCAAGATATGAGTGTTAGAGAGGGAATGCACATGATGGAAGTTAACGAGGGGCTTCTGACAGTGAGGAAGATACTGTGTACTGTAAGGTGAGTGAAAAGGGAAGACACTGCAAGCGAGAGCTGGGAAGTGTTAAAAAGAGCAGAAAAAAACAATGAGCAGAGAAAAAATATCTATTTTATAGCATGAAAGTGGAACAGGGTACAAGAAATATAAAGAAATGAGGAACTAATAAAAATAATAAATAAATACCAGTTGAATACTTCTAGGTAGTACTAGAGGGAGGAAGGAAGAGAAAACTCGCGTAAGGTTATATAGATAAGTGTCAAAAGAAACGGAAACTGAAGTGGAGATGGAAACTGAGGAAGATCTAGCTTATAAGTAGCAGAGTATTACTGAATCCCTTCAGGGCAATGACTTTTTAATACATATTCAGAATGACGTGATTTGAAGCCATCTCCATAGTTACCTTGACACGATGACTTTATTTTATTCTCATCAACAGATCATTACAAGTTAAAGGTATCTACAGGTGCACGACATGAGCGTGCACGATTTAAGACTATTGATCACTCATGAATTTCACAAGCTACCATGTCATTATCCTTGGAAAAAGCCAAACACTATTTTCTGCGTGCATATATTTTCTAAATCTTTCACAAATATTTTTACCATTTAACTCTCATTTTTTAATCATTCCATACAAAGAAAAAAAGGAAAGAAGGAGGAAGAAAGAAGAAAAGGAGAAGGAGGAAGAGAAGTAATAATAATCTATCTATCTATCTATTACCAGACGCCTATCGCCTCCATGTCGCCCTGTCCCCCACCATTTCATTGCCCCGCTCCCAGCTCACACACCCCTCTCTCATGTACCTTTCTACTCCATCCCTCCATCTCATCCTTGGCCTCCCCCTCTTTCTCTCCCTCTCCGCCTCACTCACATACTCTCTCCTCGTCAGTCTTTCACTCTCCATCCTCTCCACATGGCCAAACCATCTCAATGTGTTTCTCCAAACGCTACGTATCACATCCACATACACACCACAATGCTCTATCACTTCCTCACTTGTCATGTCTCTCCATGTAACTCCACAATCACATGCTTCTCTCAAATAACTCATATCCACAGCTCTCAGTCTTCACTTCTGTCCCTCCAACAAGGTCCAAGTTTCACTTGCATACATTAGAGTTGGTATCACAGTACTGTCATGTAGTGACTTTTTCACTTCCATGCTCACTTCTCTGTTTCTTATCACTGCTGTCAAGGAACCAGCAACTTTTCTTCCTTGTTGTACCCTTTCAAGCACTTCATCCTCTAAACTTCAGTACTTACTCATCACACTACCCAAGTACTTAAACTCACTCACATTTTCCATTTCCTCCTCACCCACCCTGACTGAACATTCACTTATCTCACTTTCCCGAAGATCATAACTTTACTCTTCCCTACTTTCACCTTTAGATTCCGTTTCTTGCACACTCTTCCAAACTCATCCACCAAGCCTTGCAGCTCCTATTCGTCTTCACTTAACAACACAGTATCATCTGCAAACAACAGCACAGGGAGTTTTCCAAACACTGCCCTCTCTCACTAGGGCCTCTCGAACATCCACTGTCCTACCTTGTATCTCTTTTATAACCCTATCCATATACAGATTGAACAACCACGGAGACATGACACATCCTTGCTTCAATCCAACCATCAGGTAGAAAAATTCACTCAGCTCACTGTCCACACGCACTGCAGCCTTAGCACCCTCATGCATTTTCTTCACGACCTTCAACATCTTCCCATCAACTCCATATATTCTTAATACTTTCCACAATCCTTGTCTATCCACCCTGTCATATGCTTTCTCCAAATCCATGAAGGCCGCATACAACTTCTTTCTCTTCTCCAGAAACTTTTCCACTAAAGATCTAAGAATGAATATCTGATCAACACAACCTCTTCTCTTCCTAAAACCTCCCTGTTTCTCTCCAACTACTCCTCTGTTATTTCCCTAAATCTATCAATAAGTTTTTTTTTATGCAAGGAAGAAGGAACCAAAGGCCATGCTCCCACATACTGTTCCTTCCAAGAAAAAGCAAAAAAATACACAAGAGAGCCAAATTCAAGATCCATTCATTTCGAGATGCCTGGACATACTGCGTTTGAAAGACTGGAGATCGTAGGAAGTAGGGAATACAGACAGAGGAAGACAGTTCCAGAGTTGACCAGTTGTATAAATGGAAGACTGGGAGTAACGGTTAACTCTTGCATTAGCGAGTTGGACAGAAAAGGGATGACAGTTTGTTGCTAGATGGGTAGTACGTGCCCGTCATAGAGGTGGAGGGATGCAAGCAGACAGTTCAGAGGAACAGTGACCGTTGAAGTAGCGATAGAAGAGAGATAAAGATGCAACAGTGCGGCGAAGAGACAAAGGTTGAAGGGAATCAGTAAGAGGAGGAGAGTTAATGAGACATAAAGCCTTTGACTCCACCCTATTGAGAAGAGCTGCATGTGGGGAGCCTCCCCACACATGCAAGTTGTACTCCATACATGGCGAATAAAACCCGTGTACAAGGTCAACAACTGTGCAGGGGTAAAGAAAGATCGGAAACGGCTTAGCACACCTGATCTCTTTGAAGCAGATTTCACAAGAGATGTAATATGTTCTTTCCAAGACATATCCCGAGAGAATGAAACCCCAAGCATGTTCAAGGATGATGCAGGACTGAGCTGGACATTATTAAACATTAGTGGGTAATCCTGAGGAAGATTTTCTCGGGTTGATAATGTAAGAACTGAGTTTTTGATGCATTAAAAATAACAAGATTATTTTTACCCCAATCAGAGATACGAGCCAAGTCAGACATTAGGTGTGCCATAGCCTCACCTCTTTTTTGTTGAAGTAACTGCTGAGATGGACGTTGCGGAAACCGAACGGAAAGGTGAAGGGTGGAATCATCAGCATATGAGTGGATAGGGTTAGATGTAGAGCTTAGAAGGTCATTGATGAATAAAAGAAAGAGAGTTGGTGATAGGGCAGAGCCCTGAGGAACACCACTGTTGACAGGTCTAGGAGAAGAACGATGGCCGTCTACAACAGCGGCTATAGAACGACCAGAAAGGAAGCTAGAGATGAAGGCACAGATAGAAGGATAGATACCGTAGGAGGGCAGTTTGGAAATTAAAGATTTATGCCAGACTCGATCGAAAGCCTTTGAGATGTCAAGTGCAATGGCAAAGCTTTCACCAAAGTCCCGAAAGAGGATGACCAGGAGTCTGAAAGGTAGGTGAGAAGATCGCCAGTGGAGCGTCCCTGATGGAACCCATACTGATGATCAGAAAGAAGGTTGTGACAGGAAAGATGCTTTAAGATTTTCCTGTTAAGAATTGACTCGAAAACTTTTGAGACACAGGATGTTAAAGCAATTGGACGATAGTTAGAGGGTTGGGAATGGTCACCCTTCTTTGGGACTGGCTGAATGAGAGCAAACTTCCAGTAAGAAGGAAAGGTGCAAGTTGAGAGACAAAGGCGAAAGAGTTTACCTAGGCAGGGTGTAAGCACAGAAGCATAGTTTTTGAGGACAACAGGAGGGACTCCATCAAGCCCATATGCTTTGTTAGTATTGAGGCCAGTGATGGCAGAAAATACATCAGCTGAAGAAATTTTAATGTCAGTCATGAGGAAGTCTGAGGGGGGAAGTGATGGAGGAACAGCACCGGAATCGTCTAAGGTGGAATTGGAGGAGAAAGTCTGAGCGAAGAGATCTGCTTTATCAGTAGAAAAATAGCTACAGAGCCATCAGAGTAGAATAGAGGAGGGAAGGATGATGAGGTAAAGTTGTTAGAAAGGTTTTTGGCAAGGTGCCAGAAGGAGCGAGAAGAATTCGAGTTGGAGATTTGGGAACATTTAGCACGGATGAAATTATTTTTAGCAGAGCGAAGAACAGACTTAGCACGATTCTACAATATCCTTTTCCTATTACACTAAGCTAAGAAGACAAATGCCCCTGTGATTACCACACACTTCTTTTTCCCCTTTCCTTTTTACAGGGGAATAATTATACCTGACTTCCAATCCTCCGGGACTCTACCTTCCTCCCAGGCCAATCTGCACATCTTCCACATCCATTCTACTACGATCTCTACCCCAGGCTTCAGCATTTGACCACACACTCCACCCACTCCTGGGGCTTTCTCCATTTTAACCCTCTTCATTGCTTCCACAATGTGCATCCGACTGATTTCTTCCTCCCTTTTCACATCCCTCATTCTCCCAACCATTCCTCAGCCACTTATACTCGTAGTACTTTCATTCTCTATTTTCAACAATTCCTTAAAGTGTTCTCTCCATCTGCTCACTTCTTCTCCCTTCTCCACTAGTAATCTACCATTTTTATCTTTCACCCCCATCTAACTTCTTTGACACCCTGTCTAACTCTCTTTACCCCTTTCCAGAACAATTTCTTATATTCCCTCCAGTTTACATTCAGATTCCTTCCAAATTCCTCATCCACTCTCGTCTTACTCTCACTTACTAATCGTTTCACCTCTGTCTTCCTCTCTACATATAACTCTCTCTTCCGTCTCTCAACTTCTTCCACACCACTGTTTCTCATTCACTGACTATATGCTTTCTTCTTTTGTGCCACAGCTTCTCTCAGCTCTTCATTCCACCATTGCGTTCCCTTCACCGCTTTTCGTCTTCTGCGCACCCCACACACCACCTCACATGCTGCACAGATTTCTTCCGTGAATATATTTCTCACTCATTTCACGACCCCCATTTGCTCCAATCCATATTTACCCAGTCGCTCCTCCACTTCCCTCTTATATTCTGCCTTTTTTCCATCCTCTTGTAACCTTTCCACCCTCTTTGTATGAACTACTTCCTCCTGTTCTCCCCTTCTTCTATTTCCCCATTTCATTTAAGCTTTGATTTTGACCACCACCAAATGGTGATCAGAAAGTCCATTCCCCCAACCTTTATATACTCTGCATCTGTTACACATCTTTTCATCTTTTCATCCACGCACACATAAGCAATCATTGCCTTCCGTTCATTCAGTTCACCACCCACCCTTCTCATCACTCGCCACGTATACATATGGATCATTTTGTGCCTGAAGAGGATATTGGCTATCACCAACCCCCTCCCGGCACAGATGTCCACTAAAGCACTGCCATTCTCATCCATCTCTGCAGGCACACCCCACTCACCAACTACTCCATCCACCTTCACATTCCCTACTTTTCCATTCATATCTCCAATCAGAAACACTCTCTCATTCCTATCAGACTTTTCCATGCACACTTCCACATTTGTCCAGAACCCTTCTCTCACTCTGCTTGCATGATCTTGTGTTGGCGCATACACGCACATAATCGCTCACATTTTTAGCTCAACTTTCAATCTTACCCACATAATCCTTGAGCCAACTGATCCATACTCTCTTTTATTCTCTGTCCATCTGTTATTCACAACAATACACGCTTCTTCGTTTGCCCTCTCATTCTCACCTACTCTCGCGCACCCCATCTACACTCCCATTCTCTCACACTCTCACCTCGCCATTTACTTTCAGTTAATCCACACACATATCCACTTTCGCATCCTCAAGCACCTGAACAATCTCTCTTTCTTTCAACTCATCATTTGCCCCCCTTACATTCCATGTAGCTATCCGTACCATATCCTTTGTTGGGTCCTTCGTCGTCATCTTTTGGTCAGTCCTTGTCCGCGGCTTCTTCATCGTATTTTTAGTTAGTTGTTTTCCGGGGAGGGGCACTAACCCTCCGCCAACCCACTTGTTGTCACGTAAGGAACACATGTTGGTTGGTTATAAGGTTACCACCCAGCTTTATAAATGCTTTCCTGGTTTACAGGAAATCATTTGGCTTGCCACTTAGTGTAGAGCTACCCTAAAACCAGAGTACCACTACATTAAGTGGGTGGATGATGGGCTCCCCCACCTACCGTAGTAATAGAAATTAAAAAAAACTAATAATAATAACCGTTTCAAAAACATCCCATCACATGAGGTTTTATAAAGATCGGGAAAACAATGAAAAAAATGAAAGAGAGTGTACCAAACTGAAACAGAGTGTACCACCAAATATGAATCCTCCAATAACGAGATGAGCATGGTTGGGGTGCTGCCATGGCGGATGGGTGGGCAGTAAAAGCGGGATTTTGATTGGTTGGCGGTGATAGAGGGAGATTCTGCTTGGCTGGGCGGGATAAAGGGAATGGGTAATTGTCTGGGATGTTCGACAGGGACCATCGCTTCTGCAGATTTTCTTTACTGTTTCCAACGAAATGCGCTCAGTGAATAGGCATAGCTATAGGTAGACAGATAGGCAAATTAATAAATAGACTTGACAGACATATATATGTATGTTGCAACGAGAGTTAAGCCACGACCTTACACTCTTTTCTCTATCCAGGCTTCCTTCCCTGTACTCATACCTTCCTTCCCTAGACCTCCGATACCTCTAACTTCCTTCCCTATACCAGCACCTTTCCTCTCTCTACCCCAAAATTCCTTCCCTCTGCCCTTAAGTTCTTTCCGTGTTCCTTGCACTTTCTTCCTTACATCCCTGACTTTCTTCCCTATACGCCCACTTTCATTCCCGTACAATCATTTTCATCCCCATACCGTCACTTTCATCTTTATACACCCACTTTCTTCCCTATACCACTCACTATCTTCCCTACACCCTTCACTATCTTCCTTACACCCCTCACTATCTTCCCTATACCCCTCACTTTCCTCCCTATACCCCTCATTATCTTCCTTTTGTCTCTCACTTTCACCCCTGTACCTCTCACTGTCTGTCCCTCACCACCCCTGGGCCGAGTCATCACCATAACATAATTTCTCATACAGTCTGATGAGCTACATACTGTATATTTGCTGACGTACATGAATGTCATTGATATTTATCTTCCTCCATCTTTATCTATTTTGTTTGTTTTTTTAATGCAAGAAAGAAGGAACCAAAGGCCATGGGCCCGCAAAGTGTTCCTTCCAAGAAAAGAACAAAAACAATACAAAAGAGAGCCAAATTCAAGATCCATCCATTTCGAGATGCCTGGACACACTGCATTTGAAAGACTGGAGATCATAGGAAGTAGGAAATACAGACAGAGGAAGACAGTTCTAGACCTTACCAGTTGCATAAATGAAGGACTGGGAGTAACAGTTAACTCTTGCATTAAAGAGTTGGACAGAAAAGGGATGGGAGGTTGTTGCTAGACAGGTGCTACGTGCCCGTCGTAGAGGTGGAGGGATGCAAGCAAACAGTTCAGAGGAACAGTGGCCATTGAATTAGCGATAGAAAAGAGATAAAGATGCAACATTGCGACAAAGAGACAGAGATTGAAGGGAGCCAGTAAGAGGAGGAGAGTTAATGAGACGAAAAGCCTTTGACTCCACCCTACTGAGAAGGACTATGTTGGGAACCTCCCCACACATAAGAGTTTTACTCTAAACAGGGATGAATATAACCCTTGTATAAAGTCAACAACAGTGAAGGGGTAAAGAAGGTTCGGAGTCGGCTTGGCACACCTAATCTCGTGGAAGCAGATTTCATAAGAGATGTAATGTGTTCTTTCCAAGATAAACTGCAAGTGAATTAAATCCCAAGCATGATGATGGAGGAATGAGCTGGACGTTATTAACCCGCCGAGTCCCATCAACGTACGGTGTACGTCGCAACTTTCTTCCGCGGACAGACCCAACGACATAAACCGTACGTCACGCAATTGCAAGGCCCATTGTGTGCACACTTTTCAACATTCACGGGTGATTTTTGGTAAGCATATGTGGGAGACCTTCCTCTACCTGCTGTCAAGCAGGGATACTGCCTGGCCCCTCCTAACCCCCCCTTCCCCCCTCCCCCCCACACTGGGCAATTCACCCATTACCAGTAAGCTGGCCAGTAATGGTATGTTGCCCCACGGTCTCTCTAATGACAAAATTCACGGTGAAAGTGATTCCTGAGGTGGAGGACAAAGAAACAAAGAAGCTAGAGGTAGAAACAAACAGAAGTGATGAAGTGGTAATGTCATAAAGGAAGGTGCCATATACTGGGGTTTTGGGTAAGTGAACAATGCTTATAAACGCCTATATTATTGTGTGAAAACCATTATAGACTTTTACTACACATAAATTCGTACCAAATAAATGAAATAAATACGTAATTTAAAGTGGCTTGAATTAGTCAACCCTTCCATAGTTCGCTTTCTTAGCCAGGTACCCTGAAAAAGAAGGAAAACATAAGGTTGAGTGACACCTGTATCAATATTTTTTTACCTCAGGATCGCGATTTCACTATGAATTTTCGATGTTTCTCACCAAAAGCGAAGGTTTCAGCCAAAAAACAAAAAGTCGAAAATCGGTCGGGATCTCCTGTGGAAGATTTTGTCGGGTTGATAGGTGTAAGAACTGAGTCTTTGATGCATTAAAAACAACAAGATTATTTTTACCCCAATCAGAGATGTGAGCCAGCTCAGACATCAGGTGTGCCATGACCTCATCCCTTGTTTGTTGTTGTAACTGCGGAGATGGACGTTGTGGGAACGGAATGGAAACGTGAAGGGTGGAATCATCAGCATACGAGTGGATAGTGTTAGATGCACAGCTCAGAAGGTCACTGATGAATAAAAGGAAGAAATTGGTGATGGGACAGAGCCCTGAGGAACACCACTGTTGATAGATCTAGAAGAACGATGACCGTCTACAACAGCGGCTATAGAACTACCAGAAAGGAAGCTAGAGATGTGTAGGAATATGTATAATATGTATAAAGTGTATGATATGTATAAATTATATTATACTGCTTGGCAACTCATGTACCGTTGAGCCTCGGCCAGCCTGACACCAGGAGAGCTCCGATACCCACGCTACCAGGCAGATGTGCAGCTCCGTTCGCCTTATCTGTACTCGGGCAATAAACCTACAAACGGGCAAGCAGCCTTTCCATCACTACCTATATATATGTAGACTGACAACACCAGTACCTACCAAAAAATGGTGGCAGCAGCGTTTTCTACATAACGATTCTACATAATAGTCGACGTGACGCCCCGGCAGCATACCCAGACACCAGCCAACGAGCTAATGACAACTGTTCCTGCACAACAGCCAGGCACTGCACCCACATCCATTATTTCGCTGTTGTCACTATTCTTCAGTGTTACTGGTCTGCCCCCAGCACGTCAAGTTGCCCTGAATGTCTACCCCTGCCAGATTCGAACCGCCAGCCAGCCCCTGCTTCATTTTTGCTAAGGTCTACAGTAAGGTACTCAACCCCTGTAAGATCTGCCCCTGCGAGGACCCAACCTCCATCCCTGTTTCAAATCATGCTGGGATTCGTCTGTCAACTGGGGCTTTCCGGTCTTCCCCGATAGAAAGTCTGTTGGTTGATGCAAACGAACCGCCACTGGATCTCCACCGACAGTAGTCCCTGGTGGTGCAGTGTTGGCACCGCCTTCACCGTCTTCCGAACTCATTAAGTTGTCAGGCTGCATCTGAGGTCGCTCTTATCCCCTTTTATAACACCCATCTTCGTTATCCACACCCGTTTGGGTACAGAGCGAGGGTTGCCATGGGGGAGTTGGGTGTCCAGTCCTCCCCTGTTTGCCCTATGCGTATCCCCCGAGTGGCTCCCTGGCTTCTCCCAGAAGTGCAACCATGTGATTGCTTCCTCATGAGGAACGCATCTATTTCCTCACAGGCAGCTCTTTCTAATTTTTTGGAACATGCCTCTATTCATAGTGACTCAGTCCCTGTATATACGGATGGCTCTAAATCCCGAGCAGGGACAGGCTTTGGTGTAATTTTTCGTGAATTTAGCCGTGGTGGGAGTCTCCCTCCTTTTACATCTGTTTTTACTGCTGAACTTACTGCCATATTAGTTGCGGTTGAAATGATTTTTAGCTTTCCTCCAGCTTCTTTTACCATTTTTAGTGACTCAGCCAGTGCCTTACAAGCTTTGTCTCATGGCTTCCCGTCACATCCCCTAGTTTTAGCTGTCTTGGAATGGCGCTTCTTATTATTCAGGCGAGGATACTCTGTACAGCTGTGCTGGGTCCCTGCACATGTAGGGGTCGTGGGCAATGAGCATGCTGACTCTCTGGCTAGAGCTGCTGCCTCTCGTCCTTCCTTTCCAAGTTGCTGTGCCCCATCCGAGGATTTGTGCGCAGCCACTGTGGGGGCTGTCCGTTCCTGCTGGCAGAGGAGGTGGGATGCATCAGGGGCGAACAAACTCCGCAGCATTCGTCGGAACCTGGGTGATGGGGGATATGTGGGACTCTCCTGTCAGTGGGAAACAGCTTTGGCTTGTCTTTGGATTGGCCACACTAGGCTGACTCATGGTTTTTTGATGGAGAGGGCGCCCCCTCCCTATTGTGATGACTGTCTGGTTCCTTTGACTGTGCAGCATCTCCTTGTCAAGTGCCCCAGTCTTGGGGACCTTCGTCGGCAGTACCTCTCTAGATGCCGAGCCAACAACGGTTCGTACCTTCTCTCCTCAGGGCTTGGGGAAAAGGCTTGTGTTATGGGGCGAAGTACCTTCTCCTTTGTGTTGCGTTCTGGCCTTCTCCGCAAGCTATAGACCTTTACCATATTTTAGCTTGTGTTTTAATGATAATGTTCTAGTTTTAACCCTTATCTTTCCATCATATTTTTAGTTTTTTAGCTTTGGTCGCTTCTTTTATACTGTTTGGTTTGTTTTAAGCATCGTTTTCTTTGTATTTTATTATGTCTTATATATAGCCGGTTTGTTTTAAGCATCGATTTTCTCTTTGCTTTTTATTGTTATTATTATATATATTGATTTTCTTTTATAGTTTGTGTTCGGCGGCATATGACCTCCGCTGTTGCGCCGCCATGTCGCATCTTCATTCATTCATTCATTCCCTGTTTCAAAGTCAACGGTCGCCATCACCGCCATCTATCGGCTTACCCAGCATTCCTGGATGCCATGTTGAATCAGCTGATATAAACAAACGCCGCCAACAGCTGACTCCTCCATACCATAGCAGCTGCTACCAGCAACTCCAAACGGACAGCTAAGCAACTCTGCATGATTATTAGTATTATTATCATCATAACCATTGTGATTGTATACTTTACATCAGCAGTAACACATTTTATTGCCACTAAGCTACCACTGATGCACAGTGTTACGTAAACACAAACAACAACACCAATTTTTCTACTGGACAAGTTAGGTGCCAGTACTTCATAATTATCGTTTTCATTTAACCCAACAGCCCTGGCAATTACATTACTGCATGTGTATTATTCAGTGTCTAATCTGGCTGAACTCATTATTATTTTTACGTACTAAATGGAAGTGTCTTTCGGACCCTGTCCCACTAGAGCGTTTACTCAAGAATTTTCAAATTCATTGTTTGTATATCGGTACCTCCCTTGGGACACCCAGGCATATCAGGATAGTCGTGAGTGAAAGACTGATTTTTTGTGTCATTGTTAGTTCCGGTACTTATATATTTCTGTTATTATAATAGACAATTTGACAGGCATATGTACTATTTTTGTTGGTATGATTTTTATGTTCATTAATTAGGTCTCCAGTGATTACATTTCTAATATTGAGTTACATGCATGTTGATTATTTCCAGTGCAATTTTAATTTTCATGTGTATATGCTGTTTCCAGTGCCAGTTTGACTTGCAGGCAGCGTTACATTTCTTATTGCTGTTGTGATAACCATATTTACCAATGCCATAGAAACTTAATTGCACTCCTACTACTGTATCCCTGTTGCTGTCTTGAATTGTTATTGATACCATTGTCATTGCTATAGTGGTTTATCTGTATTTCAGTTACTGTGTAGTTCCATTGCTATTTAGAATTGTTACTGATCATTATAGCCCACTATAATTTGCTTAAGTATTGCACTTTATCATTATTCATATATTTGATCAGTATATTCTCTTTGTTCCACTACTCTGATTTGTGCATGTATGTTTACGTTATTATCTTTCCTATTTACAACTGTCTTTGTGTATATTTTCTTGCTGCTGTTTACATTTT
>JAGKTI010030002.1:0-12507 GCA_018397915.1 Birgus latro
CAATGATATGAATGTTCCCTTACCGCTGAGTGAGGAGGGTCGCTCACAGGGAGACCTGACCTGCTCGACTGACCTCTATGCTCGTCAGTCCATAACTTGAAAGCTCGTATAATGCTTCCAATATACCCTGTATGGCGACTAGGGCACTTATATTCATAAACGATTGACGAGCGGAGGGCAGTCGGTAGTCGGTCTTTGTAATGAAAAAATGACTGAATCTTAAAATTATTCTTATGAACAAACCGGAACTTTATTTGAGGATAGAAAATAGAAAAATTATATTTGAGTGCCTTCTCTATCTTTTCTGACACAGTACCGAGAAAAGGTAGAGAAAGGTACATTTCCTCCTTACTCACTGTATGTACATGTTGCTTTGGACTGTAAATTTTGTCTAAGAATTTTTTAACAGTAATAAAAAAACAGCAGTACTGAAACCATTGTTAGAAAAGAAATTCCTCAAAAATGTAACCTCCCTATGGAATAGACAGTAGGTAGAAGTTAGGTTATCGGCTCTGTACAAAAGTGTTCTAATTGCATTCATCTTAAAAATAAATGAACAGTAACCAAAAAAGCTAGTACCCTAACCCAAGAAAGTAGGCTTATGATATACAGACATAACCAGTGTGCCATTTAACTTCTGTATTAATAAACCAAGAAAAAGGAGTGTACCGTTATCTCCAGATTCTATAATAAATTTTATGTTCTGATGTTGTTTATTTAGGTAGTTCTGAAACAATGGAGCATGGCTTTCATCTTGAAATATAAGTAGGGTATCATCCACATATCTACGATAAAGGATGGGTTTAAAGTATACAGGACAACTATCCAGCCATTTCTTCTCCCAAGAGCAGAGAAAAACATTAGCCATAGTGGGACCCAGAGGCGAGCCCATAGCCACACCATCTATCTGTTTATACACCTCTTTATTAAACAAAAAGTGTCAGTCCTTAACACAAACAGAAATCAGGTTCTTAAAGAGTTTTTTACTCATACCCATGACTTTGTCCATATAATTAAAAATTGAATTTACACATAAATCAATCGTTTCACTCAAGGGAACATTAGTAAACAATGAAGTTACATGAGAACTGCATGTGTAGGAGGAGGTTGGTAGTCTGAATCCAGAGAGAAATTCGAAGAGCTCATATGAATTTTTAACCGTATAATTGTTGGTTGTGTAATTTTGAAACGATGGGAACTAAAAACTTAGCTAATTTAAAGGAGGCAGTGTTATGCAGCCATGATTGGTCTAACAGGTATGGATTGTTTGTGAACTTTAGGTAATCCATACAGTATAGCTGGTGATGAGCCACTAGGTTTCAAAGACTGGGAAGTTTCCTTAGAAACAGTTCCTGTTATATCCATAGATTTTAATAACCTGTTGACTTTATCATCTATTTTCATGTTCAGTTTTATTAAATCGGCATGGATGACTTTAATGAACTTAGTGGAATCTTTCAAAATATCTTCCATTTTCGCTATATAATCAATTTTATTGAGAAGCACAACTCCTCTTCCTTTATCTGGATGACAGACAACCAACTCCTCATTTTTACCCAAGTCTTTCAAAATGCTAAAATCTTTTTTTGTGAAGATAGGTGAACGGACTTTAGAACTTTTAAACCCATAGTATTCTTTACACGCTATATTATGAACACACTGAATGCCTGAATTGAAGCTATAGCTTTCAGTGAGCTTACATCCTCTAAGTGTTTGTATCATACCCTCAAAAGCAGTGAAGTACTTATAAAAGTTAGGCTGAAACACAGGTAGGTTAAATTTTAAACCGAAAGATAACAAGAAGGACTCACGACTGGATAATTCTAAGTTGGAGTAATTGAATATAACTTTTTGGGGATCACATGATTTTAGCTCAGATTTAGCCCCAAGACGAAATAATTTCTTTTCATGAACCTTGCCGATATTTTGACGTACTATATTCAGTAAGTGCATCGTACGTCACTCAATTGCAAGGCCCATTGTATGCACATTTTTCAACATTCGCAGGTGATTTTTGGTAGGCATATGTGGGAGACCATCCTCTACCTGCTATCAAGTGGGGATACTGCCTGGCCCCACATAACCCCCCCTCTTTCCCCCCTCCCCCCCACACTGGGCAATTCACCTGTTAGCTGTAACCTGGCCAGTAAAGGTATATTGCCCCACGGTCGCTTCAATGACAAAATTCACGGTATAGGTGATTCCTAAGGTGGAGGACAAAGAAACAAAGAAGCTAGAGGTAGAAACAAACAAAAGTGATGAGGTGGTAATGTCATAAAGGAAGGTGCCATATACTGGGGTTTTGGGTGAGTGAACAATGCTTATAAATGTCTTATTATTGTGCGAAAACCAATATAGACTTGTACTATACATAAATTCGTACCAAATAAATTAAATAAATATATAATTTAAAATGGCTTGAATTAGTTAACCCTTCCATAGTTCGTTTTCCTTAGCCAGGTACCCTGAAAAAGAAGGAAAATGTAAGGTTGAGTGACACCTGTATCAACATTTCTAACTTCAGGATCGCGATTTCTCTATGAATTTTCGATGTTTCTCACCAAAAGCGAAGGTTTGAGCCAAAAAACAAAAAGTCGAAAATCGGTCGGGACTGGACGGGTTATACTCCGAAACGCATTTCTGTACACCTGTATAAAGTCACCGAATCAAGTAACAAGTTGGTAAGAAAAATAACTTTTAAGAGGTTGTCTTACGACTCCCTAAGAATTACCAATACTTTTTGCAACACCTCTAAAGAAACAGTACATTAACCCTTTGAGATTTTCTGCCCTCCGCCAACTATGTCTGTGCCAGATTCAGCCGGGTGAACATAGCATCCTTCACGCAGCGATATTTTTACTTAATCGGCCACTGTACACTCATTTTTATCGTAGACTAATGACTGTGGTACCGTTTAATGCTGAATAGTTGCACTTTATTGTAGTATGGTTGAAAAAGGTAAATACGATAGTTAAAGGCCAATAGGACAAGTAGAAGTTAGCTGAAAAGGAAAAATTGCACACCCTTCTGAAGAAAAATATTTCATGAAAAATATATATATTAGAGTTACGTTAAATTTGATAGCAACATGTCAATCTACGGTAATATTCCCTTTCTATTGATATATAGGTTATGGCAATTTATGTTAGTTTTCACACAGAAAAGCGAAAGCTCTCAATGTCACGCTTGTAAATATCTATGCTGGTAGTACCGATATTATTCTTGGTAAAAAACTATTTATTATGAACATCTATCTGATGCACTTGTCACTGTAAAAACAAATAGTTTGAAAAGGATAAACAGGATAGTGTATGTGGAACAAGGCCAGATAGAAGATGGAAAACATGCAAAAATATATGTTTCGTATGACTCGAATTCGAGTCATCAGAATCTCAACGGTTGGATTTATGATGACTCAAAAATGCCTCATCGGAATCTCAAAGGGTTAATTATGTTGGCAGAACTGTGCATTGTCTATGCATATTATGGAGAAACATGGAAAAACTGGGAGAATCTGAGGTAATACAAGCCCAATATATATGTATGTATTTGTAAAATAATATTATATTAAATAGTCTTATGTATTACAATGATGAATGCACATATAGTTATGTTCTCATTTGGCATTTATCATGTGCCATTGTGAGAAAATTGCTCCTAATCTGTCTTATGATGTAGTAAACATGGTGGGCATGGCATGTCAGGGCCAGTGTAAAAATAGTACCGGTTCTACCTGGGATTCTCCCAGTTTCTCTATAAAGTAATATGTTTCTGGGTCTAACACCCGTAGTCTTGAAACTGAGGATAGGGGTTACCCTTCCCGCACTCCGCAGAAAGTGGAAGTTCACAAATTCAACATAAGTGATAATCTTGAAAGCGTGAGAATGTACCCCTTCGTGTGGCCAGGCATGGCAAACAGCTGGTAACACTGATTAATTTTAAAATTTAAAATCTTCAAAAAAATAAAGAAGTTTCTAAGAGTCACATACAATATATTCCCTTCATGTTAGCAATCCTTAACTCTTTTATTATTAAGTCATTGTTTCTGGGTGACATGTATACGTGACGCCCAGGGGACGTCCGGGTGACACATACAGTATACATGATCTAGTGTTTGATGGCATTGTTTGAATATTCCGGGGGTTATTTTTACTACACGCAGCTACTGGCAACCCTCCTGAACACATCTGAGTCATGCTCCAATTATCTGCTTACCTCCATAATTAATAGACCTATACAAAAAATTTTCCTTGTCCAGATCCTTACCTGAGCACCGACAGCTGCCAATTTCAACACCAATGAACTCCAGAGGCCAGAAAAAAAAAAAGGTCTTAGTGATAGTGTGATAGGGAGAGAACTCAATGTGACATTATCACAAATTGTGAGTGGAGAAAGTGACTCTTCTTCTCAGGAAAGCGACCGCCATAATGAGTGTCGATATTTATGCGTCGTGTGTGCCCATCGTTTCCCCCTGTACGTTCGTCTGCTATTCCAGTGATGGGAATGGTTCAGAGGGTATTGACGATTCTGAAGAGGAGGATATTGGCACGGATGAGGAGATGAAAGAGGAGGTAGGGAGTGGAGAAAGGGAGAAGGTGGAGGAGGGAGGGAGGAGGAAAAGCAGTGTGTCAAGCCTTGCACCACCCCTCTATCTGTTTATGTAAAGAATGGAATCGGAAAGCTTGTTTCATGGTGAAATCAGTGCATTATTTTTTATTGAAAGTTTTCATATGTGTTTGTTATGATGAAAAAGTACAAATCACAGGGAAAAAAAATGTTATAGTGGAAAATATAATGGAGTGGAGAAATGAAGGAGGAACGCGGTGCCTCGTACGACTGCTCTATTTACGTGAATAATGGAAGCAGAAGGATTGTTTCATGATGAAATCAGTGCCTTATTTTTGATTGAAAGTTTTCGTGTGTGTATATTTATTATGATGAAAAAGTCTAAATCACAGCAAAAAAAAAAAAAAAATCTGTTATAGTGGAAAATACAGTATTTTCGATCATGGATAGTACATAAATAACTATTTTGGTCACACTATTTTTTTTTTAGGTTTTATGTAATTCTAGTAGGAGTAGTTGTAGTAGTAGTGGTAGTATTTGTAGTAGTAAGGGTAGTAGTAATAAGGGTTGTAGAAGTAGTTGTAGTAGTGGTAGTTATATTAGTAGCAGTAGATGTAGTAGGGGTTATTGTAGGAGTAGCAGTAGTAGATACAGTAGTGGTAGTTGTAGTAGTAGTAGCAATAATAGTAGTATTTTTAGTAGTTGTAACACCCAGACATCTAGTCGCACAGTGGTACCAGAATCGAGTGACAATGCAAGTCAAACATACATTTCTGATAAACAGCTTAGTAAAAATATTGAAAAATAAACTGAAGTGGATACAGTATCTCATCTTTGTTTTTGTCTCATCATACCTTAAACATCTCCAGAGAAGTGGTGAAGTCTTTTAAAACAATAAAAATACTAAATGATTATTTTTTTCTTAATGTGATTTTTATCATTAAACTGAAATTCCCATCACACACACCATATGGTCCTTCAAATTCTGCATAGTTTTCTTTGCACAAAGCTACTATGAAATGACGAAGGGGCATTCGAAGGGGTCGTATGAGACTCCCTGTTGATTCCAGTACTACGCTGTGATAATCCTCTCCCGTTCACCGGGGACACTCTCCATTCCATGCGTTAACCCGCCCAGTCCCGACTGCTTTTTTACCCAAGCCACCCTCAGAACCTGACCGATTTTTACTTTTATTTTTTTCGGCTCAAACTTCCACTTTTGATGAGAAACATCGAAAATTCATAGAGAAATCGCCCTCCTGAGCTTATAAATGTTGCTACAGGTGACAGCCAGCCTTACCTTTTCGTTCTCCCTCAGGGGACCTGGCTTCAAAGAAAACGAACTATGAGAGGGTTAACTAATTCAAGCCACTATAAATTACGTATTTATTTATTTATTTGTTACTAATTTATGTGTAGTACAGGACTATATTGGTTTTCACACATTAATATAGGCGATATAAGCATCGTTCACTCACCAATAACACCAACATATGGCACCTTCCTTTACGACATTACCACCTCATCACTCTGTTTGTTTCTTCCTCTAGCTTCTTTATGTCTTTGTCCTCCACCTCAGGAATCACTTTCACTGTGAATTTCGTCATTGGAGAGACCGTGGCGCAACATGTCTTTACTAGCCAGGTTACTGCTAACAGGTGAATTACCGAGTGTGGAGGGGGAGGGAGAACGGGGGTCAGGTGGGGCAAGGCAGTATTCCCCACTTGACAGTGGGTAGAGGAAGGTCTCCCACATATGCCTACCAAAAAAAATCCGCGAATCTTGAAAAATGTGCAAACGATGGGCCTTGCAATTGACTGAAGTACGATGCATGTCGGTTGGTCTGAGCGTGAAAAAAAAGTGGTGACGTGCATTGTACGTCGGAGGGACTGGGTGGGTTAAGATTATCAAAAGATACGGATAGGGCAAGGTGAACGCCTGCCCAAAGTTTATGATACTGAACCCGTCCAATCCCGACCGTTTTTTTTACCCAGCCTACCCCCAGGTCCCGACCGATTTTCAACTTTCTGTTTTTTGGCTGAAACCTTCGCTTTTGGTGAGAAACATCGAAAATTCATAGAGAAATCGCGATCCTGCTGTTAGAAATATTGATACAGGTGTCACTCAGCCTTACGTTTTCCTTCTTTTTCATGGTACCTGGCTAAAGAAAATGAACTATGGAAGGGTTAACTAATTCAAGCCACTTTAAATTACGTATTTATTTCATTTATTTGGTACGAATTTATGTGTAGTGCAAGTCTATATTGGTTTTCACACAGTAATATAGGCGTTTATAAGCATTGTTCACTCACCCAAAACCCCAATATATGGGACCTTCCTTTACAACATTACCACCTCATCACTTCTGTTTGTTTCTACCTCTAGCTTCTTTGTATCTTTGTCCTCCACCTCAGGAATCACTTTCACCATGAATTTCGTAATTGGAGAGACTGTGGGGCAACATACTTTTACTTGCCAGATTACTGGTAGCAGGTGAATTGCCCAGTGAGAGGGGGGAGGGGGGAAGGCGGGGTTAGGTGGAGCCAGGCAGTATCCCCGCTTGACAGCAGGTAGAGGAAGGTCTCCCACTTATGCCTACCAAAAATCACCGGCGAATGTTGAAAAATGTGCACACAATGAGACTTGCAGTTGAGTTACGTACTATGAACGTTGTTGGGTCTGTTCGCGGAAAAAAGTAGCGGAGAGCATCGTACGTCGGTGAGACTCGGCGGGTTAAGGCTGTAAGCAACTTTTTTGTGCACAGTAATGCCAGACTGCCAGTAATTTGAGCAGCTGAGTATGAACTGCAGAAAGTTTGGGCAGAATCTCTGAGTAGTCTAGTCCCTAATGGTCTTACTGCAACCACAGACACTGCACTACAAGCCTAACTGAATGTCTGCTAAAACCAGTGAGTACTAGCCAATCTCTGAAGTAGTCTCGGAAAAGTATGAGGAAGGTTTTTAAATTATAATGGTTCATCAACTGCCAAGTCTTAAAAGCCATGATACAAAGCTCACTAGAACTTTACAAGAGTCATTTTATTTACACAACTGTTCTCTTGGTTGCATCCCTCATCTACAGGTCTACTAAATATTTCAATATCCAAATGACAGTCAAGATAAAACAAAACCACAGTTTTGCAGGGGATCGAAGGGAATATCGGTGGGGATTAAGAAGAACTTGTGATGCTTTTAGAGTAATCAACATCCACTTAATTTCAAAGAGAGACAGCACACTGTTTATTTTTTATTCTTTAAAAAAAAAACAGAACAGAGGAAGAAAAAGCAAATGAATAAAAAAAAAATCCATACACCAGATAACTGGTGTCCTCCATTCATGAAATATCTGTAACAGTTGGACTTGAACAGATGTAGGTCGAAGTTTGGAGGGAAACAACTCTGGGGAAGCGAGTTCCAGAGAGAAGCAGTTCGGGGAATAAAAGAATTCTGACAGGCGGAAGTTCTGCAATATGGCTGTGTGAAATTCCAGTCATGAGCGCTGCCAGATGCCCGTGTAGCACAAGGGAAGGCATGGAGAGGTGGCACAATGGACACAACTTCGTCTGAGCATTTGCCATAAAAATATCTGTAAAATAATGAAAGGGAGGCAACATTCCTTCTTACTCTTAGAGGAGGTATATTATTTGTAATAGCAGGGTTATTAATAATTCCAACAGCTTTCTTCTGAATTTTGTCTAGTTGTTTTAATGCAACCTCTCCACATCCATTCCACAAGGGTGAGCAATATTCAAGCTGAGAGCACACATGACTCTTGTAAATTAAAGCTAACTGCTCGTCAGTGCTATTAGACAGAAGTAGAATGAACTAGAAATAAGTATTTCCTAGCTCTTTGTGTATCATGAGCTACCACAGAAATTGTATTAATGTATACTGTCAGTATTTTACAAATGCAAAAAATGTAGGGCATTAAACATTTGACATGTAGCTGCAGCGCAGCGCACAACTATTCTGCTGTCTGTGCTAATCCAGGCTCCAAGCCTTAAGTGATATGGCGGACTCACTTGCAACTGAAAGTCAAGTGATTATTATTCTAGTGTATATCTCTATGGGTACTATTAAAACTTTCACATCATACTCACATCACCAAAACGCTCTTCAGTTGCCTCATTTCTCTGTCTTTCTTTCATTGTACATCAATGTGTTCCTTTCGCATAACTTGTTTTTACTGCTCTCGCTCTTGACTTGTATCCTTCCAACAGACTCTAATACTACTTCCCTGCGTTAGTGTAACATGTATTATCAGCATTAGTGTGTATTTCTTTACATATTTCTTAGGTTGAAGCCAGCATTACCAACAATCGCTGATTTCTTATTCCTACAGTGGAGCTTCCAGAGTTAGTATTTCTGCAGATGCAATTTTTCACGCTCCTCTGTAGCTGGGGCATAGCAGATAATCTAGGGCTGATACTTCTAGGGGAAACATGTCTCTTTTCTACTAAGAAATAAAGCAGTTGACATAAAGGACGCCGATTGTTATCTCCTAAAGTAAAAGAGGGGGATATCAGTAGTGTGAAGATCACACGACTGTCATGCAATGACTTCTTTACTCGCAAACTGACCTTCATGTTCCTTGTTTCTACCTTCTTTATGTTTCCAGCCTTCATTTCCTGATGTGCCCATTCCAAATTTCATCCCTTAAACTCCCTTCCTTCCTCATCACTTTACCTACTGCATGTATTTGAAAGCGGTCACGTTTTCGATATCCCGACCATCCAGCTCCATTGCCCACTCCGTGATTTCCCTCTTCTCAAATACAGTAACTTTACTCTTTGCTACCTTCACCTTTAAAATTCGCTTCCTAATCGAACTTCCAAACCCATTCATCAGAACTTACAACTCCTACTCGTCTTCCCAAAATCTCTCACCCAGTCTCTCTCATTAAGGATACCTCAAAATCTACTACAGTGCTTTGTATTTCCTTTCTTCAAATACCATCCATTTATACAGTAAACAGCCACGAAGATATAACATGATCTTGTTTCAGTTCAACAACCATGTAAAAGAAAAAATCGTCAGTTCGGTTTCCACAAATACTGCCTTCTTTCCAGCCTCACACATACTCTTAACAGCATTCAGTAACTGACCACTTGCGAGGTTTGAGCTACAAAGAAGTTCAGAATATCGACACTGATAACTTTCGTAATATTGGCATAAATCGCATTTAATGTAGACGGATATCATGTGAAAGTAGACATAATACGAAATTCTTGCAGAACAGTGTTATTATTCGATTTAGACGTATATAATAAAAGCACAATGTCGAAGACCGCCCAGCTTTCAGCATTATGTTTCACTTGAAATTACTTATAATTTTCGATATATTTGGCAAAATGGAAGCATAGCATTGTTTTCACCAGGTACTTCATATTGTGTCATACTATCATCACAAGATATTCTTCTATTCAAAACATAATTTTCGTTAATACTACGAAAATTATAAGTGTCTATATCTTGTGTTTCCTAGTAGCTCTAAACTCGCAAGTGGTCAGTTTCCCATCTACTCCATACATTGCCATCACGGTACTGCCTGAGTGCATGAGTAGCGTACCACAGCATCGGGGCAGGCGGGCGTGGACCAATAGGCAGTATACACCCAGGTCAAGCCACAGTGTCCACGCGGCAACCACCATCACCTTATTGGCAAACCTGAAAAAACAAAAATCATGTGCAATTCATCAGCATTAATAATAATCAGTATTATCATTATTATTATTATAATTATTATTATTATTATTATTAGCTGCTGCTGTTGTTGTTTTCGTTCTTATAGGCAGTACACCGCGACTCCATCTGATCAGGGTGATACTCCCGAAAAGGAAGGGCAGCTGGTGACAGGGAGAGCTGGAGCTCCCGTTTGACTAACCTCTGTACTATCTGGTGACCATTCCCTTTTGCTGACCTTTATCAGGGTCTCATTAACCCCGAGAGTAGGCCAGTATGCTCTCCCAAACACGTTTCTCTATCTATCCACAGTATACTACCCTACATGCACTTTACAGACCCCACAGCATACTCTTCTATGACACAGGTTGGTGCCAGCTAGGACTTGTTGCTGGAAAACTTTGCACCCACTACATAGAGACGGACATAGGGAAGTTGCGGGCCGGGCACCATCAAAACGGCATTGTGCCAGGATGAGGATGGGGTTGTCCCCGTTCTTTTCGTCTGGGCTTGGGGCTGTACGGACATGCCCTGCGGTCTGTGTGTACCTTTAATACTATGGAACAGAGAGTCCGCTAGAGACTGAGCAGCTTGGAGATCCGCCATTAAGTGACGACCAAGACAAACGTATTGAAGCGTGCTGAAGCCTTGATAAATGAAACAAACGAGGGGGATAGATGGTAATACAAAGGATTTGGTAGATGTGTAGATTGGCCTGGGTGGATGGTAGGCTAGAGTCTCAGAGGAATGGTAGTCAGATATAATTATTTCCCTGTACAAAGGAAAAGGGGAAAAAGAAGTTTGTAGTAGTGACTGGGGCATTTGTCTTCTTAGTGTAACAGGAAAAGTATATGGTAGGATACTTATTGACAGAGTTAGGGAAATAACAGAGAAATTAACTGGAGAAGAACACACAGGTTTTAGGAAGGGACGAGGCTGTGTGGATCAAACATTCATCCTAAGGTCCTTGGTGAAAAAGTTTATAGAGAAGGGAAAGAAGTTGTATGTGGCCTTCATGGATTTGGAGAAGGCATATGGCAGAATGGATAGACAAGCAATGTGGAAAATATTAAGAATATATATGGAGTAATTTGGAAGCTGTTGAATGCCGTGAAGAGTATGTATGAAGGTGCTATGGCTGCAGTGCGTGTGCATGGTGAACTGAGTGAATTAGTCTATCTGAATGTCGGATTGAAATAGCGATGTGTCATGTCTCCAAGGTTGTTTAGTCTGCATATGAATGAGGTGACAATATAGAGACAAGGTAGGGCAGTGGATGTTGGAGTGGCCCTACTAGAGGGGAGCATTTGGAAATTTCCTGTTCTGTTGTTTGGAATTGGTGCTGTACTGTTAAGTGAAGACGAAGGAAAACTGCAAAGCTTGGTGAATGAGTTTGGGAGAGTAGGAAACAGAATCTAAGAGAGAATATAGGGAAGAGTAAAGTTGTGGTCTTTGAGAAAATGAAGTCACTGAATGCACAGTGAGACTGGATGATGAGGAAATGGAAAATGTGAGGGCATTTGAGTACTTGGGTGGTGTGATGAGTAAGAATGGAAGTCTAGATGTTGAAGAAATGATGATGAGAAAATGGAGAGGGCACTTGAGTACTTGGGTAGTGTGATGAGTAAGGATGGCTAGAGGATGAAGTGTTTGCAAGGATACAACAGGGAAGGAAGGTTGCTGGTTCTTTGACAACAGTGATATGAAATAGGGAAATGAGCATAGAAGTAAAAAAGTTGCAGCATGGTAGTACTGTGATAACAACTCTGACGTATGGAAACGAAGTTTGGACCTTGTTGAAAGGATGCAATTCAAAAGTGAGAATAGTGGAAAGGAGTTATTTGAGAGGGGCATGTAGAGTTACATGGAGAGACAGACTGACAAATGAGGAAATGAAAAACGTTGTGGTGTGGATGTGATTGTGACAGAAATCCTTAGGAGAACTACACTGATATGGTTTGGCCATGTAGAGAGAATCGAGAGCGAGAGAAAAACGTGGAGAGTGTATGCGAGTGAAGTTGAGGCAGGGTGAGGGAAGGAGAGACTGAGGATAATATGGAGGGATGGAGTGGAGAGGTATATGAGAGAGGGGGGTATGAGCTGGGGAGATGGCGGCGAAATGGAGGGGGACAGGGCTACGTGGAGGGGATTAAGGAGTCTGGCTATATATCGATAGATAGATATCCAGTAGAGTTTATCAATCTGAGAAGCAGGATGGTATTATTTTCAACAACTTGCCCCATACCGTTGCGCGAGATTC
>JAGKTI010030003.1:0-12507 GCA_018397915.1 Birgus latro
TGAACCAGAACAATTATTTGGAGCTCTTATGTGATGTTTTAAGTGACTCTTTTGATAAAACCAAGGCAAGAGTATTTATGCAAGATTCTGCCCCTGCACATGTTGCAAAGTCAGTGAAACAGTGGCTAACAGACTGTGAGGTTCCCTTTATTCGAGATTGACCCGGAAACAGCCCAGATATCAATCCCATTGAGAATTTATGGGCGCACATGAAGCGGCAGCTGCGTAGTATGGACACATCATCTTTGCCTAAACTTGAGGCTGCAGTCAAGCAGCTATGGAGCAGTTTTAGTCCATCTGTTCTGCAAAACTACGCCATCAGTCTCCCCAAACGCCTTAAGAAGATAATAAAGGTGAAGGGGAATGCCAGTAAATACTAAATTCAATGGTGAGTGTTAATTTATTTGTTTCTCCTTGCTAACCACAAGAATGTTTTCTTTATTTTAAGATGGCATCAGCACTTTCCGCGCATACTGTATAGTAAAAAAATGAGCATACTTTTCAGACTTTATTGGCGTGCTCCACTGTTTATAAATAAAGAAGATGGTGGTCCGCTTCAGCTGTGTACTGCAAGTGGTCCAACTGCGGACTTTTTTCACTTCTATGAGGAGGTTGAACTTCACCAAATTCATTGTGTTAAGTAATGAAACATTTAAGAGTCTTTGAGTATACTGTAGTGACTAGTTTATAGGTTTGTTTGTAAAATTGCTATGAAAGTGTTGGTGACATAGCACCTATCTCTAAGCCAAGATGAAGTATAAGGCCTCCCATCATCATCATCATCACGTATATAAAAGTGGTTATTAATGTATTATAGTGGAGTTTTATTCACACTTGAGCATACAGACTTTATCAAATGAACTTCTTCAATCCTCTCATATCCTCTGAATAATGCAAGAAAGCCTTGGTTTAATCACGCTTGTTCTAATGCTGTCCGCAACAAGGAGAGGGCCTTTAAAAGGTACCGGAGCCAACCCACCCCTGAATCACATCTTTTTTATATTTCTGGCCGGAATCGTGCTAAGTCTGTTTTTCGCTCTGCTAAAAATAATTTCACCCGTGCTAAATGTTCCCAATTCTCCAACTCGAATTCTTCTCGCTCCTTTTGGCACCTTGCCAAAAACCTTTCTAACAACTTTACCTCATCATCCTTCCCTCCTCTTTTCTACTCTGATGGCTCTGTAGCTATTTCTTCTACTGATAAAGCAGATCTCTTCGCTCTTACTTTCTCCTCCAATTCTACCTTAGACGATTCCGGTGCTGTTCCTCCATCACTTCCCCCCTCAGACTTCCTCACGACTGGCATTAAAATTTCTTTTGCTGATGTATTTTCTGCAATCACTGGCCTCAATATTCACAAGGCATATGGGCCTGATGGAGTCCCTCCTGTTGTCCTTAAAAACTGTGCTTCTGTGCTTACACCCAGCCTAGGTAAACTCTTTCGCCTTTGTCTCTCAACCTGTACCTTTCCTTCTTGCTGGAAGTTTGCTCTCATTCTGCCAGTCCCAAAGAAGGGTGACCATTCCCAACCCTCTAACTATTGTCCAATTGCTTTAACATCCTGTGTCTCAAAAGTTTTTGAATCAGTTCTTAACGGAAAAATTATAAAGCATCTTTCCTGTCACAACCTTCTTTCTGATCGTCAGTATGGGTTCCGTCAGGGACGCTCCACTGGCGATCTTCTCACCTACCTTTCAGACTCCTGGTCATCCTCCTTTTGGGACTTTGGCGAAAGCTTTGCCATTGCACTTGACATCTCAAAGGCTTTCAATCGAGTCTGGCATAAATCTTTGATTTCCCAACTGCCCTCCTACGGTTTCTATCCTTCTATCTGTACCTTCATCTCAAGCTTCCTTTTTGGTCGTTCTATATCTGCTGTTATAGACGGCCATCGTTCTTCTCCTAGACCTATCAACAGTGGTGTTCCTCAGGGCTCTGTCTTATCACCAGCTCTCTTTCTTTTATTCATCAATGACCTTCTAAGCTGTACATCTAACCCTATCCACTCATATGCTGATGATTCCACCCTTCACCTTTCCATTCGATTTCCACATCGTCCATCTCAGCAGTTACTTCAGCAAACAAGGGATGAGGCTATGGCACACCTAATGTCTGACTTGGCTCATATCTCTGATTGGGGTAAAACTAATCTTGTTATTTTTAATACATCAAAAACTCAGTTCTTACACTTATCAACCCGACAAAATCTTCCTCAGATTACCCACTAATGTTTAATAATGTCCAGCTCAGTCCTGCATCATCCTTGAACATGCTTGGGGTTTCATTCTCTCGGGATTTGTCTTGGAAAGAACATATTACATCTCTTGTGAAATCTGCTTCCAAGATATTAGGTGTGCTAAGCCGACTCTGGACTTTCTTTACCCCTGCACAGATGTTGACCTTGTACATGCGTTTTATTCGCCCGTGTATGGAGTACAACTCTCATATGTGGGGAGGCTCCCCCACATGCAGTTCTTCTCAATAGGGTGGAGTCAAAGGCTTTTCGTCTCATTAACTCTCCTCCTCTTACTGATTCCCTTCAACCTTTGTCTCTTCACCGCACTGTTGCTTCTTTATCTCTCTTCTATCGCTACTTCAATGGTCACTGTTCCTCTGAGCTGTCTGGTTGCATCCCTCCACCTCTACGACAGGCACGTAGTACCCGTCTAGCAACAAACTCTCATCCCTTTTCTGTCCAACTCTCTAATGCAAGAGTTAACCGTTACTCCCAGTCCTTCATTTATGCAACTGGTCAACTCTGGAACTGTCTCCCTCTGTCTGTATTCCCTACTTCCTATGATCTCCAGTCTTTCAAATGCAGTGTGTCCAGGCATCTCAAAATGAATGGATCTTGAATTTGGCTCTCTTTTGTATTGTTTCTACTTTTTCTTGGAAGGAACAGTATGCCGGCCCTGGCCTTTGGTTCCTTCTTCCTTGCATTTAAAAAAATTAAAAAAAAAAAATCACTGCTTGAGTAGCATCCTCCGCCGTCTTGAATGTTTTGGTTGGTGAGCTGATGTGTCCACTTGGCCAAGCTTTTTTTCGCTCGATCCACAAGGCTGGTGCGTGATAGCAGGCATTTAGTGCGTGATAAAGGAATTTGGGTAGGTTTTTCATACATGCGTGATAGCGGTAAAACACTATAGCAGAATGCGCAATAGCCAAGGGTTGGGTGTATATACTGTGTATATATATATATATATATATATAATACCCTACACTGTATTTAAGAAATTTTCTTTTACAGGACTTCCTTTTCTTTGAGAGATCAAACCAGTAAGCTTGAATCCCTGTCCACTGAAGCACAATCACATCTCTCCAACTTTCACCCTTGACAAGAGGACTAAAGGGTATGTCCAGTTTTATATATTTCCACAGTGATTATGATCAGATGCCATAATCCTGTAAGGAGTGGCCGCCAGTTGAGTTACAGTAGTTGTTTTACGGAAAGGGACACTAACTTTCCACCAACCCACTTGTTGACACATAGGAAACATGTATGGGTTGGTTATATGGTTACCATCCAGTGTTGTAAATGGTTTCCTGGTGTACAGGAAATCATTACCCTTGTCACTCAATGTAAAACCACCTGAAAAGGAAAGAAGAGTAATAAAAAGTGACAGGAAGGATTAGAGAAATAGAAAAAGATGATGGCAGACACAGAAAAAGAATGATAAATGTGAAGGAAGAAGTAGGCAGCACTACATTAAATGAGTGGATGATGGATGCCACCATCTACCACCACAAAAACCAAGAATTTTTACCAGGTTGTGTTTGTCCTTGTTCCACCATATATGGTATACATGATATATTTTTGAAAAATTCCACAAGTGTTATGGGTAGAGTTAGCCTAATTACCCTGAAAAAATAGATACTTATTTTTAATCACTTGACTCTCTAGATGCTTGGTATTATTTGATAATCTCTAGCACTAGTTGAGGGAGAAAATTATTTACTGAAGATACTGTATTCCTGAAAACTATACTATTGGAATGAAGCTTTCAGGGGAATTTGTCATAGATCAGCTTTGCTACTGATATTGGATGGAGGCTCTGTGTTCATCTGTCTTTCTGTCTGTTTGTCTGTTTTTCATTTCACCAGTATGTGGGAAAACTAAGTGGATGATCAGAAAGTTCTGTAAGGACTGTTCAGTGAATCAAAAGATGAAGTGATTAAAATTTGGCAAAAATACGTGATATGACAAGGACACAATGGTTGCATTAACTACCTGTAGTCTATTTGATTGACCTGTGCAGCCGAGGTGTATGAGGCAAGTAGGATGTGTTTGATACGCGGCTGCTGATTGGACGCCGATGATGTCATTGAAGTAAATGCAGGCATGTATTGTAGTGCAACATCCGGACATAAGTGTACACCATGGATGGACATGCAGATGTAGGTGTACACCATGGGTGGATGCAGTGCAACATGCAGACATAGGTGTACACCTTGGGTGGATAATTTACTTCATACGTCACTCATCATTTTATGAAACTTTATAATCAACTTTAATTTTCTTTGATAGCTATAAACTTTTAAAGCTGATTTTGACCTCTTTAGCTTTGGAAATTATTCCATATTTAAACCTACTACTTATATTGCAGGCCATTTACAAATACAAATATTTGCACTAAAATAAGAAGAACTGTAGATTTACATCATTGGCGGCCAGTCAGCAGCCGCGAATCAAACACACCCGAATCGGCCCATGCATCTCAGCTGTACAGGTCAGTCAAATAGACTATAGTAGGACAGTGTGGTGTGGCGTAGATATGAACCAAACTGAATGTACAGGCATGCCCCGTTTTAATGATGCAATTGGTCAAGTAAAAACCCATCAATAGGGGGATATCGTATCTCTGGATAGATTTAACATGTAAGGAATAGGGATGCGTTTTTGAGCTTTGGGTTTCCCCCTCTCAGCCCATCCAAATGAGTCCAAAAACAAGTTTCTAGCTAACCTAAACCCCCAAATACACTGCACTCACCTAACTCACAGTAATTTCCTTCCAAACTCATGCTGTGAGTTGGAAAAACATGAGTTAAAAAAAAAAAAATGGGGAAAAATATATTTGAGTCTGCCATGGTGTTGGGTAGCCTAATGTAACATTACCAGAACCCCTCTTAACACCACTTAACACTAACATCCTGTCTCAGAAGTATGTATTGTATTGCTTATCTTATAATGAAACTAAACAATATTAAAAGGCATTACATATCCTAGTATGATAATAAACAATATTGAAAAGCATTTACCATACCTTAATCCTACTGATGACAATGCTTATGTCGATGAGAAACGAGTAGCGATTTCAGCACACTAGCCTACGGTGCCTCATGCTGCTGCTGCAATAATGCTTCTTCTTCAGCAACCTCAATGAGGAAACCCTCAAAATCAGCTACAGAGATAACAGAAGCTGTATCGCCATCGTCGTCATCTACGTGGGAAGGGCCAGGCTGTGGCTTAGGCTGTCGTTGGTGGGCTAAGTACCGTGTGATCAACTGCTGATGACACTGATATAAATGGCTGTCATGCATTTTCTTATAACAAGCAACAGCTTTGTCTTGATTTAAAACAATTTCATTACACCTTGTTTCATTTCTATCATGTGCTTCGATCTTTTCTCTGGCCATATCCACAAATGCAAGCACTTCACTTGACACTTTCATTTCACCGTTGTCTATCCCCCGAATTGGCTCTATTTTCTGGGTGTAGCTTAGTGGTGGCTTCTGCTTCAGTCCTTTTTTGGATAAAGAACTCTTTGCCTGATTGTTTTCAGCCATGGTGAAGCACAAAAAAAGGAGGAAAGCACAAAAAGGCAGGGAAGAAGCTAACAGGTAGGCATACACATGTAGACTAAAAATCCCACTTGGTAGGCCTACTTGCAGTACTGGCCACCAGGCATAGGTGGAGAAAGCATTGTTTTGATTGGCTGCACAATCACAAGGACTGTGTGCTAAAATATGATTGGCTTCCAGTCGCGAGTTGCGGCTACAATACCGTGAGTTAAACATCTCCTTGGAAATACAGTAAGTCATTTTCTAGTGGAAAAACGCGAGTTAGAGCATTTTCCGTGAGTTTGGTGATAATGGTGACTTAGATAAGGACACCGTGAGTTAGATAAATCGTGAGTTAGTAGTGTGTGAGTTATGCGAGTGCACTGTATCTTTAAAACAAGCTAAACTAAGCCCAAAAGCAGTTTATAACTCACCTAAACCCAGAATTAAAATCTGAAAATCATCAAAAATAAGTCTGTAAAAAATCAAACTTAGTAAATTGTACCCCAAATAACAATGTTCACCCCACCTATGACTAAAACACATAAATCAAAGTCTAAGGACAGTTTATAAATCAACCTGTACGCAAAATTTAGGTATAAAATATCAAAATTGGTAAAAAAAAAAAAAAATGGAAAACCAGAGTTTGGCCATCGTTCGGTAGGGTAGGGTGGTACTTCTACCCCTATCGCTGTGTTGGGGTATCGCATCTAGGGGTCAGGCCTTTCAGTTGGCTGTGGTTGTGAATAATCAACACTGCCGTATTTGAATATTTTCCCACTTCCTTACACTCTTTTTACCATGCCAAGAAGAGCTGTAATACCACTAAGAGGAATAGTTTAGGTGTATATCTTTAAATATACTTGAGTACAGCACTGTAGCAATGTCTGAGGACCCATGAACCTCAAAGGGAGGTAACAGGGGACCAGCTGGTACTGTCTGCTGCTCGTGAATCTGTAACTGAGAAATAATATAAAAATTAGCAACGATCGCATACCAAACATGTACAGTACTTTAAATGTTTACAGTGATCTAGAATGGGAATGCAAGTCTTAGCCTTCTTAACAATCGGCATCTGGATAATCAGATTTCTGTATAATCAGAGTTCAGTTTTACTTAAGTGATGCTGTCCTTTAATTCAAGTTAATTAGAATGCTGTGATGAGTGAAAAGTGGAGGAGAGCAATTTACATCTCACTTAACCCGCTCATGAAACCTAACCCACTCACCCTTACTCCCCCTTCCGATTTTGGCCCAGCCAGATATTCCCCCTGCACTGAAAGTACAGTATATGGTTTTCATTACAGAACAGACCCAAATACAGATACAGTACCAATTATTCTTATGTTGTGTTGGAAAGCCCAAAGATGTAGGTTCCTTTTGTTCTTGGACTGTAAATTTGCCCATCTATCCATCCATCATCCAATCCTCTGTTGCCCTGTGAGGAGCATAGGAGCCCAGGGTTAGGCAAGTTGGTCCTGACATTATTTAAGATGAGAGTGACCAGCCTAACTCATCCCTGAGTGGCATTACATGAGCAAAAAAACCCCAACCACCCCATGGATATAAACCTACACAGACTCAGTCTGATTGGAGTGCCTAAATTACCCACTAAACCACCAGGTGCCATAATTTGGTTGTGTGGTAATCACCCAGGGTAGTAAATGGTTTCCTGGTGTACAGGAAAGCATTTGGCTTGTCACTCAGTGTAGAGTCATCCATAGACAGAAGGAAGAGGAAAGAAAGAAGAAGGAGTGACTTATAAATATATGTAGAAACAAGCATGTGAATACAAGTACTATATTGCATTCGTTCACAAAGAAATTGGAACTTTTTGAGGAAGTAAAATATCATTATATTAAATACAATCCCTATTCTCTTTGACTTATTTTGCAATATTTTATCAAACTTCTCACAATATAGAGTACAGAGCACGTGAAAATTTGCATTAGTACTACTCTTTGGTCCCAATCAAAGTGAGATTTATTGCAGTATTTTAGCCATATTAAGTAAAAGATTGTCATTTGCAACTTGCACCAGCAAGACACACATATGAGCCTATAATACATATGAAAGCAGATCATATGCCTTTTCTCTCTTGTGTTTTTTCATCCAGTAGTTTATACACATCAAAATCTGTATGAAATCCATGAGGGAGGTAAGTAGGGGGAGGCGGTGCCTGAATCGGTAGAGAGTTGGCCTGTAGTCCTAATGGACCCAGGTTTGAATTCCCGCTGGGACAGGGAACGGTTTAAGGATTTTAATTTAATAAAAGCAGGCTTTACTGATCTACCAAAAGACCGGCCGATATGTCATAAAAGTACCCCCGCTAATACCAATACAGTACACCAGACCTGTATAAAACAGCCCTAGCATGTATTCAATATGGATGGTGGGTGTTGGTGCCGAAGTGGTGACATGTGGAGGTGTAAGGTGTGCAGGAGGACTACTGGGCCTTGGAACCAGACTGTGAAGCCTATGCTCAGTCAGAAAAAAAAAAAAAAAAGGGGCGTCAAATATGTATGAAAACCGTGAGAAGGTTAAACAGAAAATCCTGTGTACTTTTGTTTTTATATAGAAAATGCTGTTTGATTTATCTTGCCATTGAAATTTTCTGCTTAATTCATACTTATGTAGAAAAATCCTGTTTAGTTCTGTCTTAATTATACTGAAAATCCTGTTTAGATCTCACATTTATAGAAAATGATGTAACATTTACTTTCATAAAGGATGTTAGTACTCTTATATATACTGTACATTTTTATTTATTTTTATGTGATTAATTCTCTGTTAAGTAGTTATACCTTGCTTTCTTTTGTCATTTTTCTTCCAGACAGGTATCAGTTTAGTTTTTACCTTAACCTCTTCCAGCTACTTATATATTTTTGGGTTTCTTCTAACAACCATATTATTGCTCAGGTATTAAGCTATGTTGAGATCTCAAGTGAAGGGCTTAATGAAAGCCATATCTAACACTTCCAGTTTGAAAAGCCACCCATAGCTGAATAAATTCATCAGGAAATAGCAAGAAATAATAGTAGTGTCCTCAGACTAAAAGAGTTAATCATGGACTAAGGCACTATTCCTCAGTGTTATGGAATCACCTGTATGAGTGCCAGAGTTTTAAATTCCTCATGCTTCAACAAATGATGTGTTGTGCAGATCATGCTACCTGCATCAGTATTACATATCCACTGCACCTCTTGAGACTGGGGAATGTCATACAGTGTACCAGCAACAGCAAGCGTGTTTTGTATAGCATGTTGATGGTTTTATGGTAGAGAACTGACTCTGATTTCAGTCCACACTAATTGAATTGAATAATGGATTCGTAATGCCAGGCATCAAAGACCATTTGTCACTAATTTATATTACTAATGGAACAGAAAGGGGAAGGAGATGTAGAAGTGGTTTTGAGGTAGAAGTGGTCTTGGCATAAAATTGTTCTTGGCATTGAAGTGGTCTTGGTGTAGAAGTGGTTTTGGCATAGAAGTGGTCTTGGCATAGAGGTGGTCTTGACATGGAAATGGTCTTGGCATGGAAGTGGTCTTGGTGTGGAAGTGGTCTTGGCTTGGAAATGGTATTGGTGTGGAAGTGGTCTTGGCATGGAAGTAGTCTTGGGATTGAAGTGGTCTTGGCATTGAAGTGGTCTTGGCATTGAAGTGGCTTGGTGATGAAGTGACTTCGTGATGAAACAGCTTGGCATTATTGCTTGGCAGTGAAGTGGCTCAATTTGTCAATTGGTTGAAAAGCTTGACCCTGGAAGGGAGGAAGAGTCAGCATCAGTTGGAGTCTTTTAACTATTCCTGCTATGAAGCCAAAGGTCTAACCTGATATAAGTAAAGAGGAAACAAAAGGCCAAAAGAAACACAAATATCAGGAAAAAAGGTAGAACAGAAGAAGAGGAAAGTAAGGAGAGAAAGATTGGAGACAATCTAGCCCTTTGTAGTCACAAGTAGGGATGCAGAGGAAGTAATCTTTCCTCCCCCTTCTCCCTAGGAAGGTCAGTACACACTAAATCCCAATAATATCTCCCTTTGATCTTTGAATACACAAGAATTTGAACCTGTAATACAAAGACTACCAATTGCCATAAGTTCAGTGCTAAGTAGAGTACAGTACTGTACAAAGGCCACTGTGCCACACCTCTAATGAGTATTGTTATTTACCTTTTATTTGCAATAATTATGTGGGCAATATTATCATTATAATATATATATAAATTATCTATCTATCTATATCCCAATGCCCTAATCCCTCAAAGGGTGGCCGCAGACAAAATGCCTCCAAGTCGCTCTGTCACCCACAATTTGCCTACCCTGCCCCCAGCTCACTTCCCTCTCCCTCATATACTTCTCAACTCTATCCCTCCACCTCATCCTCAGTCTTCCCCTCCCTCTCCCTCCCTCCACCTCATCCTCGGTCTTCCCCTCCCTCTCCCTCCCTCCACCCCACCTGTATACACCCTCTTAGTCAGTCTTTCATTCTCCATTCCCTCCACATGTCCAAACCACCTCAGTGTACTTCTAATCTTCTCAACCGCATCCACATCCACCCCACAATGTTCCTTCACTTCTTCATTCGTCAACCTGTCCCTCCATGTCACTCCACATGCTCCTCTCAAGTAACTCATTTCCACTGCTCTCACTCTTGACTTGTTACCCTCTAGCAAGGTCCATGACTTGCTTTCATACGTCAGGGTAGGGATCACAGTACTATCATGCAGCGACTTCTTGACTTCCATACTCACCTCCCTATTTCTCATCACCACTTTCAGTGAACCAACCCCTTCCTTCCCTGTTGTACCCTTTCAAGTATTACATCCCCAAAACTTCCATCCTTACTCATCACACTACCCAAGTACATGAATGCACTCACATTCTCCATATCTTCACCATCCAACCTCCCTGTGCATTCTGTGACTTCATTCCTCTCAGACACTATAATTTACTCTTGTTTACATTGACTTTCAGATTCCTCTTCTTACACACTGTCCCAAATTCATTCACCAAACCTTGCAACTTCCATTCATCTTCACTCAACAATACTGTATCATCAGCAAACAACAACACAAGAATCTTCCATATCTCACTCTCATTTATTAGGGCCACTCCCACATCCACTGCTCTATCTGCATCTCCTTTACAACCCCATCCATGTATATATTAAACAGCCATGGAAACATCACACAACCCTGTTTCAGTCCACACTCAGATCAAAGAACTCACTCAACTCACCATCCACTTGCACAGTAACCCTAGCTCCATCGTACATACTCTTCACAGCACTCAACAGTTTCCCCTCCACTCCATATATTCTTAATACCTTTTGCATACCTTCCCCCTCTATTCTGTCATAAGCTTTCTCCAAGTCCATGAAGGCAGCATACACTTTCTTTCCCTTCTCTAGATATGTCTCCACTAAACATCTTAGGACAAGTATCTGATCTACACACTCTTTTCCCTTCCTAATCCCCCTTGTTCTTCTCCAACTAACTCCTCTGTTATATGCCTAACCCTGTCAACAAGTATTCTACCATATATCTTTCCAGTCACACTAAGAAGGCAAATACCCCTATGGTTACCACATACTTCTCTCTCCCCTTTTCCTTTATATAAAGGAACTATTATACCTGATTTCCAGTCCTCTGGAACCCTTCCTTCTTCCCAAGCCAATCTACACAACTTCCATATCCATTCCACAATAATCTCACCACCATACTTCAGCATTTCACCGCACACTCAATCAATTCCTGGGGCCTTTCCCTTCTTAATCTTCTTCACTGATTCCAGCACTTTACTGATCTCTTCCTTCCTCCTCTCACCTCTTCTTCTCCCAGCCATTCCCCAGCCACTTATACTTGCACTGCTCTCACTCTCTACATTCAACAAATCCTCAAAGTGCTCCTTCCATCTCCTCAATTTCTCTCTCTTCTCCACCAGCAATCTATTATTCCCATCTTTCACTCCCCTATTTCCCTTTTCACACTGTCTTACTTTTTTTTACCTCCTTCCAAAACAATATCTTACTCTCCCTCCACTTCACACTCTGATTCCTCCCAAACTCCTCATCTGCTTTATTCTTACTCTCCTTCACCAATCTCTTCACCTCTCTTCTCCAGCTCACATATACCTCTCTCTTCTCTCTCTCATCTTCTCCCCTACCTCTGCTCGCTAGACAGTCACTAAATGCTTTCTTCTTCTGTTCCACAGCTTGTTTCACCTTATCACTCCACCATGCTGTCCCTTGCAAACCCCTGCATCTCCTCCTCACTCCACAAACCATCTCACATGCTGCGCCTATCTCTTCCGTGAAAATCTTACATACATCTTCCATCCCTTCCATCTGCTCTAACTCTTACCCTCCCAATCTTTCTTCCATTATGTTCCTATAATCTGCCATTTTCACACTGTCTTGTAACTTCTCCACTCTTCTCACAGGAGCTATTTCCTCCTGTCTTCCCCTTGGTCACTTCACCCACTTTCTTTCCAGCATTACCTTGGCCATCACTATATATATATAAAGAAAGAGTGAATATCGATGAGATGCAGTTTGGGTTTATGCCAGGCAGGGGGACCACTGATGCCATATTCATTGTTCGACAGCTTCAGGAAAAATATATTGCAAAGAAAAGGGAATTGTATTTCGTTTTTGTTGATTTGGAAAAGGCCTTTGACAGAGTCCCTAGAGAGGTGGTGAAGTGGGCAATGAGAAAGCTAGGGTTGGAAGA
>JAGKTI010030004.1:0-12507 GCA_018397915.1 Birgus latro
TGTGTGTGTGTGTGTGTGTGTGTGTGTGTGTGTGTGTGTGTGGAATGAAGCTAGGCGAAGGAGAAGGGGGAGGGGTCAAGGGTGAAAGTCGTGGGAGGTGAAGCAGGGAAGGGAGGGGAGGGGAGGGGAGAGGGGAGGGGAGGAGCCAGATAAGGGAGCAGTCTTGAGAACATCCATCTTCTAAGGGCGCTTTTTCCACGTCTACCTTTTTAGCGTGTTATTTTTGAGCCATATTTTAACCTAGAAGACTCTGTGGGTGTTTATTTATTGAAAAAAGTTACCCCTGACTTTTTATTATTTGAGAATTTCTATGGCCTATATTTACTTATACTTTGTAGTTACTTTAATTCATCATTTATTTATTAATTGGCTCATTTATTTATTTCACCTTTTATATACAGCACTTAAAATGGTTTATATTTAGGTCATGGGCTGATGTAGAAATTTTCTCTTTTTCACTTTTTATGTAATTGTTGAATAAAGAAATTGTCAGGGATTAAGAGTTTGGAATATCAACCCGTTTCCTATACTTCTCCTCAGTTATAAAAATTTTTCCAGTTTTCCTTTTGGCTACCTCCATTTTTGCTGCTCTTTATGCTACTGTTATTAGATTGGTTTCCCTCATTAAGAAATTGTTTATCTTAAGATTGTCTGCTTTTTCCGTCCATGTTTTTGTATTTACCCGATGTTTTTTTTCCGTCATCTCTATTTAGTTCTTCCTTACTTTTTCCATCCAATGTTTTTCTAGCTGTTCTTCGTAGTCCCCTTGGTCTCTTGCTTCTTGTCCCCCTCGCCCCCTCACCAAAATCTCCATTCCCTTCTCTCATCCTTTGCCCGTCCCAGTTCCCTTCCTTTTTTTCCGATTCTTTCCTTTCTCTTACCATTTCCACTTCCCCTTTCCTTTCCTCTAACACTTCAGCATTCTTCTCTCTTCTTTTCACTTCCCGTCCTTTCTATCCTCCCGTCACTTCACTTCCCCCTTGGCTACAGATCCATTTATTTGTTTCGTCTTTTTTTTTTTCCTCCTCCATTTCCACTTCCCTGACCCTTTTTTCCTCCACTTCGCCATTCTTCCCCTCCTTTGCTTTTCCCCTGCCTTCTGTCCTCCCGTCATTTCCCTTCTCCTTTAACTACATATCTTTTTCTTTATTTTCCATCCCCCTTCTGTGACTCACTCCTCCATTCTCACCCTCCTCCCCTTCACTCCCAGATTTCCATAATGAAACACTTAAGTGATACACTCATAAGGGTGATTCATGAATACCCTCCAAATTTAATGGGACGCGAGAGAGGAAAAAAAAAAACAATTAAAATCGTAGTAACAGGCGCTCTTGAAAACGCCATTAATTTCCGTTCCTATTTTTACCAATTTCCCTCCAGCTACATCTACCCTGCCTAAGCTAATTACCATCCCTTTATTAAGAGGCACTAATTGGATGAAACTACGAATGAGGTGATTTAGGGGATGGGGAGCTAGATTTTCGTAGGAATGGAGGACACGCGGTTGCTGGGAAATTATTTGAAAATTACCAGCACCAGCCCCTCATTAGTAGCCCTAATTAGGTGAAACTACGAATAGGATAATTAGGAGGGAATAAGCTAGATTGTCATAAAAAAAAGACAAACACGCGTATTATACTCACTGTTAGGGTAATTACTTGGAGATTTTGCTTATTATATTTTGCTTAATACACCACAATTTTCTTCTGTATATATTAATAGTATCTTTTCTGTATAGATATACTGTAAATTTGTACCATGAACATAACGGGATATTAAGTTGTAACTTATGTGCAAATTAAATCGCCTAGAGAGATGTGTGACGAAAGCCCTTAAGTCATCGAGAATACGGTTCATTGTTTCGAGTGTGATCGTCGTAAATCACGGTCTCGTTGGCGGGGGTTATTTTCGTTGCCTGATTACGGAGGTGTCTGGAAGGAGGGAGCGAGGGGAGTGGAAGGAGTGGAGAAGATAGGGGTGAGGAGGAGAGGAGGGGCTTTGGAAGAGGGAGGGCGTGGATACAGAAAATGAGGAAGGGAAGATGGAGTAGAGAAAACAGGAGGGAGGGGTTAGGGTGGGGCAGTAACAGTATAGGAAATAGGCGTAGAGGGGAATGAGTGGAGAAGATAGGAAAGGTAAAATTTCGAATGGGTTGAGGATAAGACGGAGGAGGAAGAGAGCAGTGAGGAAAAGAATCAGTGAAAATATGGAGAAAGAAAAAAAGAGGGAGGTGGAAAACAGGGAGGAGATGGAAGAGGGACGTGAGGAAAAGGATGAAGAAAGAGGAGAAACTGATAATTTGGAGAACGTGAAGCTGAAAGATGAAGATGAGTATGTTCTAGAGAGGAAAGAGGAGTGGCATCGGAAATTGGAGGGAGGAAGACAGAGGCGAGAGGGTTAAGGTGTCGAGTAGAAAAGGAGAAAGATGAGTTATTATGGAGGGATGTGTCAGGGAGGAGATTGGGAGAGAGAAGAGGTGAAATTATAGTGGTGTAGAGTCGAAGGGAATAAATATAGGTTAGTAGGGGAGGTGAGGGAGGTAGGAGAGAGTGAGAGATGAGGGGAAGAGAAGAGTAATAGAACAGGGAGGTGATAGCCATGAAAGATGCTTGAAAAGTTGAAGTGAAACAAGAAATGATGATGGAATGAAGAATGCTGTAAAAGAAAAATACTCTTACAATCCACTACTCATTGTTCTTTCTTACAGTTCCTTTCATCCCAGCATTTTCTTCTCTTACTGTCATCCGCTCCCCTCGACTCCTCAAATTATCCATCTCCATTTCCTACCCATCTCCATTTCTTACCCTTCCCTCCTCATCCTCTTCTCATTGCATCCTCCTTCTGTTTCCTTCCCAGCCACCTCCCCTGTCCCCTCCTTTCATTCCAGAAATTCCCCAAACAAAAGCTCTTGGCCTCAAAACTCAACCTTCACCCTCCATTAATAATCCAGGAGCGGTGATGGCTGGGAGAGGGGAGGGGTGAAGAGGGGGAGGAGGAGGGGGGAGTGGAATGGGGGTGGGAGGGGGAGTGGTGGCGGTGGGGGAGGTTACGGCAAGCTGTGTAAAATGGAAGGGCAAGCGAATTGTAGAGGAAGTAATGCTGGAGGAGATGAGGGTAGGGGGAACGATTATAAGTGTAGGGCCCACAGCACTAGACTATTTACACACACCTGTATATGCATGCTTCCATAACTTAGGGTACTTACTTCACTTTATGCACACTCATAGCTTGCGTGCTTCTCCAAAACAATGCATTCTTCTACGCCTGAATTATGTGACCCCATCTTCCACCCCCCGAACTTGCGTTTGTCCTCAGAGTGCGCACTCCATACACCCTGAATGATTAACCCCTTCCTCTCCTTTATAAGCATCCCCCGCACCCTCTTCCCCTTCTTCATAATAAGTATCCCTCCGTCTTCCCCCACCCTCCTCCACCGACCTTGGTACGTGCGCTACCACCCACTCGTTCACATTTGCAACCCTATCCCTCCTACACCGCCTTGACTCGCATCCCTCCGTCACCCTACACCCTCCTTTCCCCTCTTATGCATCGTCCTTCTCACGATGCACCTCCCTACCACCTTCAGACGCTCCCTTCCCCCACCACCTTCAGACGCTCCCTTCCCCCACCACTCACCCTTCACACACCCCTCCCCTCACTCTATACTTTATTCATACTTCTCACTCTCCTCCATACTCTTTCCTCCCAGCCCCCCACGCCCCCTCTCATATACTTTCTCTCACTCATACTACTCACTCCCCTGCACACTCCCACCCCCTACGCCCCCTCTCACGTTATCCCTGCCTTGGCGTTTATAAGTAGGGGCAGGCAGGGTGCAGTAAATCACAGCCCTGTTCATAGGCAACAACTGCCAGAGGGCGGGGGCGTCGCTTCCCTTAGTTTCTTCTCGTCACCCCGTGTATTGATATCCTTCATATCTCGTACTCTAATATTCCAGTTGTTTATGTTAATGTTATAACTATTTGCATGGGCCTATAGGTCTTACTGAAAGCAGACATGTAACGAATTTTATTTTATTTTATCCGTATTATTGTATCTGTATTTAGGTGTATAATATCTGACAGTGTTAACTTGATCATCTAGCACCCGTGCCGTGATTAATTTTTTGTATGTAATTATTTCCTTGTTTTAATCATTCTTGTTCATTAGTGTATGTGTCTTGTTTATCTTCTTGTAGTGATGACTATTACCTGTATAATACTTTTCTCAAAGCCTTTTTAGTTTCTCTGTGGCGTCGTTCCTCCCTTTTTCTTTTCCTGCCTTCCTCTCTGGCCTAGCAATCCTCCCCTCCCTCTCTCCGACGTAGCATTTACATACGTGGCATTTCCGTCTCCGTCCAGGCTCCCCTTTGTGCACACACACTATGCGCATTTCGGATTCCTTGCCCCTCCCTCAGTTTTCTTTACTCCATTTGTTTACCCTTGTAAGAATAAACACCAGGACCGGAAAGGTAGAGTGGCGTTCACACTTCTACTTACATACCTTCTCTTGTACTGTATTTTCATTGTTAGGGCTGTCGTATAGGCTATAAGTGAAGTGAAAGTCTTTAGTTTAACCAGAGATATTGTGGAGGTCGAGTTATTTGCTCTTTGTCCTCTTTGGCATAGTAGACTTCGTAGCACAGCTTCCTTTGAAACTTATTTTCAGTCTTCAACCGTAATATTTTCCTCTATGTTTTCTGTATTATTTTGATGTACGTTACACTAGTGGTACAGTGCTGTAGTTAAACAAGGAGAGCATCAACTTATATTTTTGCATAACCTTCGAGAACATTTTATTTTTCACTAATTTTTCACAGTCGTTTATATTCATTGTGGGCGTGAGGAAGCGGAAAGTGGTGTATAAGGTAGCAGGTCCCGTGAGGCGTCGGTAAACAAGCATCTATGGGAACCGTAGAGTAGTCGTCGCTGGGCTCAACGCTGTGTGATTTCGTATGCTAAAATATGCAATGAATCACTCCTCCTCGCCTCACACTCCCTCCATCACCCCCTCTTTCTTCCTCACCATTCTCCATTTTTTTTTCTTCCTCCTGCTGCTTCTTCTTTCTTGCTTGCCTTCCTTTATGCTGTTTCTTCCTCCCTCCTTGAAGTGCATCCCTGGTTTACACGTCCCTTCCAATAGCTACCACTTTAATAATTGCCAGACTTATTGGACAGTAACTAAAGGCAGAGAGAGAGAGAGAGAGCATAAAACTGATGAGAGAAGAAGGGCGTGAAGGAGATGGAGAGTGAGGACGAGGAGGAGCAAAAGCTATCAGGAAGAGTGAAGTGAGGGATGATGAGGAGAGAATGATGAAAGGGGCCTGCCAAGAGGATGTATGACGCATCGGAGGGAGAGTGAGAAAGGACCTGAGGGGGAGAGAGATGAAGGAAGCGAGGCACGGAGGAAAGTCTTAAGTAATAGGAAAAATGGGAGGGGAGCTGAGGTGATCCAAGAAGGCATGAGGGGAGAGAGTATCGATAAATGGGAGAAAATGTACGGAAAAAGTAATTGCTGATGAATGATGGAAAGATGGAGGAAGAGGGGCATGGAAGAAAGTGGTTAAAAAAGAAATTTGCAGGATGCTGAAGGAGTAATAGGTACCGATTGCATTATCCAGTCGTCCCTAGTTCCCCTTCTTTCCCCTTATTTGTTCTTCCCATTTATTTCCTCTCAGTTATTTTCATTCTTCTTGCTCTGTCCTTTTCTCCTTATCCACGATGATTCTAACTACTCTCCGTCCTTTTTCTCTCTTTTTTCTTCCTCCATTCATTCTTTCCTCCTCATCCACAGCGTCTTCAACTGCTGTCCTTTCCATTTCCCTCCCCCATCCCTTCCCAATCTCCCACGTGCGAGTCCCACACTTAGTCCTGGTCTCCTTCCATTCCCCGCTGCAAATCCCTGACGTCCATTTGAGCTAATACGGGCGATGTTGTGCTGTATTGCGCGCGCTTGTGGTCTCACCCCTGGGGATAGTGGCGGATCCTGGACACTTCACCCTCCCTGTTCCCCCACGCTGCTCCCTCCCCCCGCTGCTCCCCCTTCTTCCTTGGCATCACCCTTGGGAATAGTGAGGGATCCTGGCTACCTCGTCCACCTCCTTCTTCCTCCTTACCTCATCCTCCACATTCTCCCTCCTTACGTATTGCTTCAAATTCTTCCTCCTTACCTCTTCCCCTGTACCTCGACGTCCTCCATACCTTTTTCTCCTGGTCGTCTACCTTCCCTCCTTTACCTTTAGGGATAGTGAGGGGATTCAGGCCTCCTTTCCTACTCTTCTTCCCTTATTTCCTCATTTAGCCACGTCCCTTCACTAACCCTTGACTCACTCCTTGGTTTCATTCATCCCCTCTCCTCTCCCAGCCTACATTCATTTCCCCCGCATTCTTCCTCCCCTCCCTAACCCTTACCACCTGCATCCCCTTCCTTCCCTCCCTCACCTCACGGTACCTCCTCCCTTCCTCCCCAGGTTATTGGCCTTCCTGCTTCTGCACCTCCACAATACTCACCTCACCCCAGCATTACCCTGGCCTAGCTCATTCTGCTTCTTGTTCTCTCTTGCCAGCGCCTTTTTTTTTCTCTCTCTCTCTTATATTCCCTCCCTCTCTCTCTTTCATTTTGTTTTCTGCTCTTCTCGTCCCCTCCAGCTCCCCCATTTCTGTCGACCCAGAGGAAATTGACAGACTTCCTATTGTCGTCGAAAATTTCCATCCTTCTTTTTGACACTTGGATGGACGAAGTGACCCTGCACCTCCCCTCTTGGTCCCTCTCCCTTCTCCACTATGTCCCCTTTCTCGTTGTGTTCTTTCCATCTAAGTTTTTTTTTGTTTCCCTTCCTCCACAGTATTCCTCTCGTCGTCTGCTCTTCATTTCTGTTCATTTCTCCCTTCCTTTCATTCTCCTAATTTTTGTACTTTCCATTTGTCATTTTTATTCCTCCTCGTCATTATTCTGTCCTCGTCTACCGTCCACTTTTATTCATTTCTGTCTCTCGTCACTCCCTCTTTATTCCCCTTTCCCTCTCTTTTTCTCTCTCTCCCTGTTCACATTCCTGTATTGAGATTCCTTTCCCTGTCCCTGTGCATTCTTCTTCCTATCTTTATCCTCTCACCTTTTTCGTTTTTCCACTTTATATTTTCTCTCTCTCTCCCATCTAACTTCTCATTTTCTCGCAGTTTTCTCCCTTCATCTCTCCTACCTCGCCTTCTAAATCTCCCTGTTGAAGTTTTCACTCTGTCTTCACCACTTTCTCCTTGCAGCGTTTTATTTGTCTTAGTTCCTTTTCCCAGTTCCTTTTTGCTTCTCATTTCCATCCTTTTCTTCTCCTTGCCCTTTCTCCCCTGCCTTGTCAGCCTTTCCACCCCCCTCCGTCCGTCTTTCCAATCTTTAACCTTATCTCCCCTAACTAAATTCTTTTCCCTTCAGCCCTGCTTTTTCCAGTTTTCCCTTTTCTTCCTGCCTTCCTTCTCCCTCTCTCTCCTTCTCTCCTCCTCCTCCTTGCTGTTCAGTTTTACCTTTTCGTCGTTCATGTATACTTCCTTTTTTCTCTTTCGCACGGTACTATTTTTTTCTCCCTTTTCTCGCTCCGTGTCCTATCTCCCTCAGCGACCTCTGGGTGTCTCCGTCTTTATTCCAGGCACTTTTTCACTGGCTTTCACATCTCCCCCTTTTCCTCCCCTTAATTTCTTCTTTTCCTCTCGTTTCTTCCTTTCCTTGATCTCATTTTCACATTCATTCTTTGTGTGTGTGTGTGTGTGTGTGTGTGTGTGTGTGTGTTTCTTTCCGTTTTTCTTCACATCTCTTCCTTTCCCTTCTTTTGTTTCTATTTCCCATCCCCCCTCTTCTTTTGCTCCTTTGTAATTTCTTTTTTATTTATGCCCTGTTAGAGCCTGATTTTCCTCCGTAGTGTTCTATACCGTATTTTCCCCTTTTTGTTTTTATTTCTTTTACTTGCTTACTGTTCCCCTCTCTCCTCCTCCTTCCTTTCCTTTTTTCCTCTTCCTATTCCTCTTCCCCCCCCCCCTTATTTCAGTCTCATAGAGTCCTTCTTTCTTCTCCCTGCATCTCATATCCTCTCACCTCCAACTTTTCCCCCATTTCATATCTCTCTTCTTGCCTCCCCCTGATCCTTGTTATTCCCACTCCTTTCCTTTTCCCTCCTTTCCTCCTCTCCTTTCCCCTTCATTATCTGCTTCTGCCTCCCTCCCTCCCTTCTCTCTTCACTTCTCCCTTCCTCTCCCTTCCCTGTGCCCCTCTCCTCCCTTCCCTTCCCCTCTCTTGCCTCCCCACCCCCCTGCAGTTCCCCAGGGTAAGGGTGAGCGCAGATGGAATGTTTTGGGGATATAGCGGCCTGTGCAGGGGTGTTAGGGGGTCAGTGTTGGGGATCAGGAGTCGCCCACCAAAGTGACTCATGGAAGATTATTTTGGTCACCCCTCCACTCCCAGCCCTAACCTTGCAGTGCGATGGCGTCATTTTTTTTTCTTTGATGGCGTCTTTATTTATTTTTTTGATGGTGCCATTTTTATTTCTTTGGTGTCTTGATTTTTTTATTTGATAGCGTTTGTATTTTTGTTTTTGTTGCTGTTGATTTTATGGTTTAATTGCAGGTAACGTAGCCACTACCTCGTGCTTCGATGGTGTCTTATGTTCGTACTACAGCTAGACTTCTCGGAACGAAGGGGTTTTATTTTCCATAGTTGTTATTTTTGTTGGTTTCTTGTTGTAAGCTAAGTAGCAAAGATAGTAGATTCTTTTAATAACCTCGTACTGGAGATTTGTGAACTAATGTGGAAAAGGGAGTTATTGACATTGTCGCCTCTCTTTCCGTCTACCCTCTTCCCTCACTTAACATTCCCCCCTCTACGGTAATCCTCTGTCCCCTGTAAATCAACCCCTCGCCGTTACCTCCCCTGCCTGTCCCCCCTCCTGTGAGTCAGCCCCTCCCCCTACCCCCTGCTCGCTGTCCTGTTAACCTTCCCCCACCACGTCCCTCGCTTCCCTCACCACGCTCCTCCCCCTCCCTCCCCTTCTCTCACTTTGCATTTCATCCCTTTTTGGTAATCCCCTCCCCCTTGTGAATCCACTTACTCTCACCCCAGCCTTTAGTTCCATCCCCTCAGTTCCAAACCAATGAATCCCACTTTTACTCCTTGCCCTTTGCATTCCTTGCCATCAACCCCGCTACCCGCACAATTCCCTCCCATCCCTTCCCTACCCTCAAATTTCCCTCCCGCCTCTCCCCTGCCCTGATATTTCCCTCCTATTCACCTCTTCCCCTGCTCTTACCTCACATCTATACCCTTACTTCACTCACAAACAGTGCGCTCTGTAAGTCCCCCCATCAAATCCTCTTCTTCCCTACACCTTAATATTTTTTTTTTACTCCTTTTAAACTCTGTCTTCACTGATTCCTTGTAATCTGTTTTTCACGTTTTTTGCTTTACTTGTCTTAAATTTCACTCATGCTCCCCACTTTTCTTTCCCCTTCATTGCATCCTGTTTGCCTTTTTATATTCGTTCTTCACTGTGTGCTTATATTTCATTGCAGTTCTTACTCCTGTCTTTGTTCTTATTCTTTTCTTCACGTCAGTTCTAACTTTTGCCGTCACTTTCTGTTCTCCCCACATATACTCTCTTCCTCTCACCCCCCCCACACACACAATCCTTCCCCTTTCCTCTTCTATACCCTCCCATCTTTCTCTTTCCTCCTCCTCTCTCCCCTTTTTCCTCACCGCACTATCCAAATATTATCCCTAGCCCACCCAGCCTCCCTCACCTCAGTCGTTCCAACCATTCCATATTCCGAATTTTTGGCCTGGAATCTCGGAGCACCGTGGCATTCCGGGTGGGATTCCAGTAATGATGGCGTGAAGGAGGGAGGGACGTAGATAGATGGAGGGATGTGGGAGAGGGAGATGGAGGGTAGGAAGAGGGAAAGCCTTGAGAGAAGAATGGATATTAAGGAAGAAAAGTAAATATATTGATCTATCCATTGAGAGAGAGAGAGAGAGAGAGAGAGAGAGAGAGAGAGACGCTCAACCCTCGACATTTTGGTGGCAAGACGTCGGCCCCCCCACCCCACCCCCCAAAAAAAAACCCAGGCTAATGCCAAGTGACGTTTTTTAAATTAAAGGCAAAATGTCCTCCTCCGTTGCCCAACCCGACCTGACATGACCTACGCGCAGCCTTGCCAGATGCGCGACCCTCTTTATTTATTTGTTATTTTTTGTTTGATTTGGGATATTAGTTTGCGTTTGTTTATATTTTATCTTTGTTCAATTTCGGAGTTTATTTAGAGGAGTTGGGCTGATGATCTTGAATATTTGACTGTATATTATCGCTAGGATCCGGCGGCATTCTTGTAGCTGAGTAAAATCGTCTTGCGCTAGGTGGAATAAGGAAGTAACAACGCCTCCTGAATGGGATGTGTGTTAGAAGCTGCTTGTAGAAATTTACCAGTACGTTCCCCAGGCAAGTAGTACCCTAACACAAGTGGCGATCGAGAGTTATAGAATCAGCATTTTTTTTTTTTTTTTGCTGGCAATGATTTTTTTTTTCTGGCATGATCGAGGTGGTTGATGGATGATCGAGAGTTGTCATAGAATCCTTATGTATTTCCGGGAGATATTATTTTCCTTGGTGTAATCGAAGTGGTTGATGGCGCTAAGGTGTCGTAGAATCCTTGCTATCTCCCCAAGTAAACTGATGATTGATGGTGATGAGTTTACAAATTTTTACGTTCTCCCACTGGAAGTATTAGTGGTTGTTGTTGTTGTTGTTGTTGTTGTTGTTGGTGGTGGTGGTGTTGAATTGCGGCAGAATCCGAAACACAGTTCTTCCCCATCAGCTAGTGGTGGAGAGTTGCCGTAGGAATCTCATCTTCCTGGCAAGTACTCGTAGCATCAGTCGTGTTTGGTGGCCGCGGAGCAGGGTTGCCGTGGATGGTTTGTTGTGGGAGGGGCAGCTGGTAACCATGGAGAGTTGCCATAAAATCCCGTATATTCTCCCTGGCAAGTGGTATCAGTGGTGATGGAGGTTGGCTAGTCCACCGTGGATGGTGGGAGGGAGCGATGGTGAAGGAGGGTTGCCATGGTTGTTGTTGGTGTGGTATTGTGTGTGGGAGGGGCACCTTGTACCCACAGAAAGTTGCCGTAGAACTCCATATAATTTCCTGGCAAGTAGAATCAGGTTGCGGTGGGTGGTGTGGTGGTGTAGGAAGGTCGGCTGGTAACCATGACGACGGCGGGTGGTGGTGGCGGGCCGACACGTCCAGACATGTCAGGCGGGGCGGCTGCGAGTGACAGCCCAATTTTACCCGGGATCCGTCCTCGCCGCAACTTTCCACGAATTCTTCTCTCTGGGGGCGACTGTTCCACCTTTTTTTTCACAGCCGGGGGTAAAGGAAAGATCTCTCAGAGTTTAATTATCTGACCCGCTGTTTCGCAGGCAGGGCAATTCTTGAGATTTCTTAGATATTGTGGTTTATCGTAACATATGCTGTAGCGTCTGTGATAATGAATTGTATTGCAGTCAGAATTCTTCGATTTTGAATGTCTGGTTTTATTATTCAATACTGCTGTTACACTTACTGGAAAAAGATATTAATGACGTTCAGTTTTAATAACAAACTTATCGAATTCTCACACAGCGCACGTAGGAAAACAACCAGCTGAGTAAACATCCTTTAATCTTTCATGTCGCCAGTTACTAGAGAATGTCATAGGTCTGCTTGTTGATTTTTAAAGGTGTTTTGATATGTAAGCTAGGTAAAATAGTTTTAAAGTGGCCTAAAGAGGAAATCATCATACCCATTAGTTTAAAATCTTGTAACTGAACAGTTGTATAACTTTGGCAAGAGACCTTTTTTTGCTCCATTGTTCTTTGGAGATGCAGAAAGATTACCAGGTAGGTAGTTGCTTTCCTGTTCCTGAGTTAGGGCGTCAGTTAAGGGGATTCCAAATACCAGAGATCAGTAAGGTGTAGTAAGCAAAATAAGTCGCAGAGTTAGTGCTGTTAAAAGCCTCCAATATTGACGAGAATATGACCCTTGTATTATCTCAAGCAAACAGGAGGAGGAGGAGAAGGAACAATGAAGTGTGGGAGGGCGAGGTAAATCCATAAAGTTAACCGGACAGGTTTGCAGCATTCACAGTGTCACTAAGGAAGAAGTGTTAAAAAATATCAGTCTTATTGATATAGGCTGTGGAAATTGCATTATTTTACAGATACTTTTATGGGAAATGCTCTGACGAAGTTGCGTCCATTGTGCCACCTTTCCATGCCATCCCTCGTGCCGCACGGGCATCTTGTAGTGCTTATGACTGGAATGTCACACAGCCATATTGCAGAACTTCTGCCTGTCAGAATTCTTTTATTCCCCGAATTGTATCTCACTGAAACTCGCTTCCCCAGAGTTTTTTCCCCCAAACTTCAACCTACAGCTGTTCAAGTCCAACTGTTACAGATTTTTTATGAATGGAGGACGCCAGTAATCTGGGGTATGGATT